>JAJOOH010040486.1:0-11989 GCA_029582605.1 Solanum gracilifrons
TATATATTGATTTATTGGTGGTTTACTTTAGATTTTAACTTTTTTTAATGGCAAAATACATAAACATGACGTCAGCTGAGAAGTATGACCTTTAACTTTGGATGTGCACAAGTAGACACTTAAACTTGTATAAAATCGAACAAATAGACACATCCGTCCTACATGGAAATTTTGTGTCCTACGTGGCATCCTACATGTATTATGCCATGTAGGACACGTGTGCCTACTTATTCAATTTTATACAAGTTTAAGTGTCTACTTGTGCATACTCAAAGTTGGAGGACATAGTTATCCGCTGAAGCCAAGTTAAGAGTCATGCTTATGTATTATGCATTTTTTAATTAGTGAAAATTTTGACTTTGGTCACTAGACGGAGGTTACTTATTACCCTACCATAAGTAGTGGTTAGTCCCCTTTTTATCATTTAGATATGTTAATATACTCCTTCCGTTCCATTTTATATGCTATTTCTTTCTATAAATAGTTGGTCCATAATACTTGTCATTTTATAAAATCAATGCATAAATTAACATATTGTTCCTTTTTTACCCTTGTGAGTTATTAGAATTGAAAACATACATTTGACCAATTTAGAAAAGTTAAGTAAATGATTCATGTTCATTAGTTAAATTAATTAATCAAAATAAATTAATTTATATTCATTGATTGAAAACTTGAGTTCCAAAAAAATTAAATAAGGGTGGAAGAGTAAAGTAAATCATTTCTTAATGCAAGTAAAAAGTAAGTCATTTGATTTCTTTTTGTGTTTACTTGTTTACTCCATATTTTTACTTTTTTAATATTAAATACATTGATACTTGTTACTCTAAAGTCTAACCTTACATTTGGTGGTAGGTCCCCTTCTTTATGTATATTACATGGTAAATATCATCCCTATGGCTTATCTTGAACAAACACACAGCAAATATTCTAGTCTACATTATTTCTTGCAATTCCAATTAACAACAATTTTTCAGCAAAAATATGGCTGATGAAGTTGTCCTTTTGGGTACATATGTGAGCATGTTTGCAGTGAGAGTAAAGATTGCCCTGGCTGACAAAGGGATCCAATATGAGTACAAAGAAGAGAACTTGGTGAACAAAAGTCCTTTACTCTTACAAATGAATCCAATTCACAAGAAAATCCCAGTACTGATTCATAATGGAAAACCAATATGTGAGTCGCTCATAATTGTTGAGTACATAGATGAAGTTTGGAAGGACAAATCACCTTTGTTGCCTAGTGATCCTTATAAGAGAGCTCAAGCTAGGTTTTGGGCTGATTATGTTGACAAAAAGGTATGTAACAATCATAAAATATGTTTGTCATCTTAGTATATCTAGTTTAGAACCTATAATTTGTAAGAGCCTGTTTTAGTCATAGGTGTGACTTTTATGCTAACATAAATTTAGGTTGAGATGCACCAAGGGTGTAGCTTAGTGGTTGAGAATTTTGAGCTCTTAGGTTCAAAATTCAGCGGCGACAAAAAACACTAGGTGATTATTGAAAGGTATCCCGTGGAATTAGTCGAGGTGTGCGAAAGCTGACCATAAAAAAATAAAAAACAATATTAGGTTGAGATAGATTTAGGTAGAGAGCTATAGTCCATGAGGATTCATATAGTTGATTCCAACTTGTTTGAAATTGAGGCATAGTGTAAGATTTTTTTATTTATGAGCTAAATTTGATTTCAAAAGATGTAATCTTTTTCTTGTTTTTTGTTTTTGTGGGAGATCACAGATTTATGATGGTGGAAAGAAAATTTGGACAACAAAAGTGGAGGACCAAGAAGCAGCCAATAAAGAATTCATAGAGTGTTTGAAGGTGTTGGAAGGGGAATTGGGAGACAAGCCATACTTTGGTGGAGAAAGTTTTGGTTTTGTGGATTTGGCACTTATTCCTTACTATAGTTGGTTCCCTGCTTATGAAAAATTTGGCAAATTTAGTATTGAACCAGAGTGTCCTAAGTTTGTGGCATGGGCCAAGAGGTGTATGCAAAAGGAGAATGTCTCTAAGTATCTTTCTGATCCTGACAAAATCATAGATTTTGTTGTCATGTTGAGACAGAGGATGGGCATTGCCTAAAAAAGACGGATCTAGAGCGGGTTCTGCAGGTTCAACTGAAATTGTTGTTTCTAGTTCATACTATGTTTGCGAATAAATTCTCTTGCCCTATGCTCCTTTTTTGTTCTTTTGAACTCAGGGAGGAAGCCTGAAAAAGTTGTGTTTGTGTTGATGACTCTGTATGCTTTATGTAATAAGTTAAGTAATGCATATGATATTGAAACTTTAGACGATGCCAATGGAAAAAGCTGATTACTTCTCTCATTTCAAAGAGGAAAATCCCCAGAATCATACCATACATAGATGACAGAAAGTCAAGACTCAACAAAACAGATCTAAGAGTCTTTCATTACAATTAAAAGTAGAACTGACTTACATTATGACCAAACAAACATTTCAAATCTGAAACAACAACACAAGAAGGGCGAAGCGCCTTTATTAGCACAATCATGGTCCATATGTTTATTCAATTCCAAATTTGTGCCTAAGAGTCTTTACAAACTCAAGGACCTTATGTTGGTCAGGCAAAGACTTAGCCACACTGTCCCTCTGCATGCACCTCTTGGCCCAAGCCACAAACTTTGGACACTCAGCTTCTGTGCTGAAGTTACCATAAGTCTCATAAGAATGAAACCAGCTGTAGAACCCAATCAGTGCAATATCAACAAAACCAAAGTTATCTCCTCCAAAGTAAGGCTTCTCTCCAAGTGCTCCCTCCAGCACTTTAAGGCATTCTATGAAATCTTTCTTAGCTGCCTCTTGCTCTTCTCCCTTTGTTGTCCATAGCTTCCTCCCAGAATCAAACAACTAAAAAATTCAACAAACAAAAAGAGAATAGTTAGTAACAATTTTACTTTACCGTCTTAACTATGTGTCAAGTCAAACTAACTCATATAAATTGGAACGGAGGGACTATGAATTTACCTTCTTATCAATGTAGTCAGCCCAAAACCTAGCTTGTGCTCTCTCATATGGATCTGAAGGTAGGAAAGGGGCTTTATCCTTCCAAACTTCCTCAATATACTCAACTCCAATAATAGACTCACAGATTGGTTTTCCATTGTGAATCAAAACAGGGATTTTCTTGTGAATAGGATTCATCTGCAAAAGCAGAGGACTTTTGTTCCTCAAATCCTCGTCTCTGTACTCATATTTAATCTCTTTTTCAGCAAGTGCAACCCTTAGCCTCATACCAAACATGCTAGGCCAAAAATCCAACAGAATCACCTCATCATTAGCCATTTTTGTTGTATGAACAAGTAATCAGGTGAAGAAAAAGAAAGAAGAATTTTGCAGAATTGATAATGGTACGATACAATATATATAGTGCTATGGGATGTTCACAGACACCACTTATATTTTAAAATAATTCGAGATTCGTTTCTAATGTACATGTCATTGCTTTCGTCACATCATGTGACTCAAAAGTCACATGGATGGTGATAGAGTTTTGAAGCAATTAATAGAGGGCCTCCAACGCTCCTGTTACTTTTTTATTTATTTCTTCAAAATCTTCGCATTTTGTCACTACATTCGTAAGATGCATTTTTTACTAGAGACAAAATTTAGGACTCGTGTTTTATGTTTAGTCTCACGACGAATTTTTTTTATAAAATTTAAAAATTGAAATTGAAATTTGAAGAAGTGCTACAAGTCTTGTTTTCCAACTCCATTTTTGTAAATTTCAAATAAAGTTTTCCATTTTCTTTCTTTGAAAAAAAGTATAATCAAACACGACTTCATTTTTAATTTCAATTTTATAAATTCTAAATTGAGAGAAGTAGTAAAAACACCTTTAAACTAGACGTGAATTATTAATTTCATTTTCGAACTATTGATAGTCTTAAAAACACCATTTCACTTTATCAACTGAACTTAAATACACCCAAATCTTGTAACATGAGTGAAATACACCTCTAAATTCTCGTCAAGATTAGGGATATTTTCAACACTTCTCTCTACTTTTTATTAAGAGTCACATGCTCCTATAAAAGTTTGAAACCGCTTGTTATGTTGTGTGGCAGATCGAGGGTGATCGGGGTGTATCTAAGTTTGATTAGTCAAATAGAGTTGTGTTTTTAATGCTATCAATAGTTTGAGGAAGAAACTAATAATTTGCATCAAGTTTAGTGATATTTTCAATACTTCTCTCATTCTAAATATAATGAAAATATTGGAAATTTATGGTCAAGATGAAATAATTTCAAGGAATACCTCAAAATTATTATCCTTATCCAATCAACCAAATGAGCTCAATGTTAATACAACATGTGTACTTTACAACTCTGAACCAGAAACTAAGGACAACATGTACAACATCATATACCCAACCCCCCAACTTGTTTAAAACTGAGACGCATGTTGCTAAGCATTTGATGCTCACGAAAAGAGTGATTACTTCTCAATACAAAGAATAGAAGAATAGAAGCACCAATTTACACACAAGGATTACAAAAACATAACACTAAAAAAAAATGTCTAAGTCCTTTGTTACAGGTAGGGATGTACATAGGTCGGTTTGATTTGATTTTTCATTAAAAAAAACCTAAACCAATTATATCGGTTTATTAAATCTAAAAACCAAATCAAATCACATAAAGTCGGATTTTTCGGTTTCGGCTTTAGTCGGTTCTTTATGTTTTTTGGATTTTTCGGTTTTTTACAACTATATGGGGTAGGAAAAAGAGATCAAATATATTTTCACTTAATCTGTGATAAGCTAAACTTTAAAAATGTGAAATGAATAAAAATCTTCGTAAAGACGGTAAAATTCACATGAGTACAAAATACTTTTATTGAAACATCAACGTTCATTATGTTAAATTAAAAAGATTAAATGTTATAGTCAAACTGAATACAAAACAAAATATTTACAAAGTAAATTGTTAACTTCAAATTTGAAAAACTATAACAATATAATTGTAACTTCCGATCTTAATACAAAATAAAATAGAGCAACTTTCACATATAGCAAACAAAAAAAATCATATTTGTATGTTATAGCAAATTTTGCATAATTGCGCTCCATAGCAAACATATATATGTTAATTCGCTATACATATACAATTGAAAGATATGTCTATTTCGCTATACATATCTACAAAAAGAAGCAATTGTATAATTCATTGGCTCCTCTTCAGATTTGTATAATTTCGCTGGCAGACCATTTGTATAAATTGTTGTTAGCCTCTCGTTTGTATAAATCGTTGACAAAAATATTTATATAACAAAAATCGCTCTCTCTTTCGCTTTATACAAACATAAATTATACATTATACAAACATAAATTATACATTATATTTGTATAATCTGTGTTTGTATGAAACGAGAAAGAGAGAAAGGCAAAAGAGAATTGGGTAGGGGAATATTTGTATTGTATAGTTATAAGTGTATAGGACGAATATATATGTATCTGTATGTGTATATATAATTTTCTCTCGCTTTATACAAACAGAAACACAATTTATACAATCTGTTGTATAAAGTGAGAGAGGCGAGCACAGAGGGAGCGAGCGAGAAAGGGAGAGAGGCGACTGACAAACGTTTGCTACAGGGCGCAATTAAATCAAACAGTAGCTACTCCATTTATTTTAGATTATAAGTTTGTCATTCTGTACAATTATCCCAATAAAATATTTACAAGCCCAAATTTGAAATAATATATCTAAACATTGAAAACTATAAACTAACTTAAAATATATTAATAAAGTAGATTATAAATCAAATATAATTATATATATATATATATATATTATGTTGGTTTGGCTTGGGTTGGGTTTGACTTTTTTTCTTTTAATACCAAACCAAACCAAGAGTGGTCGATTTTTTTTTTTCAATGCCAAACCAACCAAACCACATCAGTTTTTTTTTTTCGGTTTGATTTGGTTCGTCGATTCGATTTGACTTTACGATTTGGCTTGTACACCCCTAATTACAGGTAATAAACGGTGAGATGAGCCCTGCTCTTCGAAACAATTGGAAAACAGAGCTAACAAGAATCAAGAACAAGTAAAATAATGGAACTGTCATCAGTTTATTATATGTTCCTCATAGTACAGAGTAGAATGATATAGCCAATCTCAACTTGTTTAGAACTAAAGCATAGTTATTTTGATAGTAGATGATGCCCATGAAAAAGTAATAACTTCTCATTACAAAGAGGAGAAGCCCCAGAATTACATACAAGAACTACAAAAGCGAACACTCAACAAGACACTAAAGTAAAGTAAAGTAGAAGAAAACTAACATTTCATATCTTGAAACAACAACTCAAGAAAGGCACAATGAAGTGCCTTTTTTCAATACATTATGATGCATAAGCATATTTTTATTCAATTCCAAGCCTCTGCCTAACAGGTTTCACATACTCGAGAACCTTATGTTGGTCAGGCAAAGACTTAGCCACACTGTCCCTCTGTATACACCTCTTGGCCCAAGCGAAAAACTTTGGGAACTCAGCCTCTGTGCTGAAGTTACCATAAGTCTCATAGGCACTAAACCAGCAGTAGAACCCAATCAGAGCAATATCCACAAAACCAAAGTTATCCCCTCCAAAATAAGGCTTCTCTCCTAGTTCTCCCTCCAGCACTTTAAGGCATTCTATGAAATCTTTCTTAGCTGCCTCCTGCTCTTCTCCCTTTGTTGTCCACAGCTTCCTTGCAGGCCAATAAAACTGAAAAATTTCAACAAACGCAGAAAAAGAAACGGGTCATCACTTGTTGACACTAAACTAAAATAGAAGTCCTAGACAGTTCATGGAAAATGGACCTTAGACACTAGCGAAACGTAGCATACAAAGTGAGGATTAACCAATGCTGCATAACAAATAATTCCAGTTCATCAATTAATGTGAAACTCTAACAACCCCGCACGTAGGACTGAACATCTGAACGTAGCTTATGAAGTAAGGATTAACCAAGACTATATAATGAGATAAATTTCCATTTCATCAACCAAACGCAAAACTCTAACACACCACACACCTCGAATTAAGCATCTGAAACAGGGGGAGTCCTAGCTTATGAAGTGAGGATAACAAGGTGTTTAGTCAAACACAACTCCAATTTTCAAATATCATTTTTCACCTTGGAAAGAAATTTACTTTTTATCAAATTTCATAATAAAACATGACCAAAAGACTTATTTCATTTCTACAACTAATGCGAAACTCTAATACGCCACATGCCCAAGACTGAACATTCGGAGCACGAATAGTATAGTAAAAGGGCCCACATTGGGTGTACCACAAAAAACAGTCAACCTCATTAGGTCACCATTGACAAAGACAATTAAGAAAACAACATTTCACTCTCAACCAACTAATGTGAAACTACTCAAATAATACAACACATAACAACAATGCTTCAATCCCAAAGTAGTATCGAATCGGCTAAATAAACCTAATTAGTGAATCGAAGAAGCGGAAAAAACTATGAATTTACCTTCTTGTCAATGTAGTCAGCACAAAACCTAGCTTGTGCCCTCTCATAAGGATCAGAAGGGAGCAAAGGGGCTTTATCCTTCCAAACTTCGTCAATGTACTCAACTCCAATAATAGACTCACAGATGGGTTTTCCATTATGAATCAAAACAGGGATTTTTTTGTGAATAGGATTCATCTGCAAAAGCAGAGGGCTTTTGTTCTTCAAATCCTCTTCTCTGTACTCATATTTAACCTCTTTTTCAGCAAGTGCAATCCTCACCCTCAACCCAAACATGCTAGGCCAGAAACCCAACACAATCACCTCATCGTTAGCCATTTTTTATGCAAGAATAAACAAGAAAGAAAAATTTCAAATTTTCCCCAAAATTGCAATTACTGATTTGATAATTGTACATACACAGCCCTATATATATAGCACCATTGGAGGCTCTCCAAATGCTTTTTTTACTAAAAACAAAATTTACTACTTTGACTAACATTTACTATTAGAGTAAAAAATTGTAACCTTGACAGTTGATTAACATTTTATGATGTATTTTTCATAAATTGAAAAATTATAGTTTTTGAATATCTATTTTTTTGTTTAAAATATTAAATTAATGTAATTTAATTTAGTTTTGAAATTTAGTCAAATTGACTTTCGAAAAATGCAACATGACAATTAAAAAGTAGACAGAAAAAGTAATATAATATGAAAAGGATTTTTGAAACATAAATCACGTTTCTTGTTCCGTTTTATATTACTTGACGCGTGTTATTAGTGATGTTTTGAAATTCTAAATTTGACTAATATTTTATGTAGATATTTAATACAAAGAATAATATGAAAAAAATAATACAATACTCATAATTTGTTGAAATTAATAAGTAAAATAAAATATTTATTATTGATATACTAGTAAGTAAAATGAAACAGATCAAGTGATAAATAAAATCTAGTGATATTTTTGAATAGACACTTGTTTGTTATATGGGAATATGGGATCCCCTGTTATATTGTAGTAGTAGTAATATTTAAGGTTTGTTAAGTCATGAGCATTATTCCCTTTTTTTTTTTTTTGGGGGGCGAGGGGGGGAAGGGGGGGGGGGATAATTTTCACTTTATTTTTGGTCGAAATTGGATTAGAAAGTTTAAAAAGTGCTTCAAATCTTGGTTTCCAATCATTTTTCATAAATTCCAAATAAAGTGTTTTTTTCTCTTTCTTTCTTTTTTTCAAAAAGTATAATCAAATATAACTTTATCTTTAATTTAATTTTATAAATTTCTAATAAAGTGAAAAATATTTGAAAATTTTTCAATATCAACAATTCCGAATGACAGTTTTATCATAAATAACATTAATTGAAATAAGGTATTCAAATATTCATAGATTGAATTTACGTGTTCAAGTGAATATGTGGACTAGTTTAGAGGGCGTTTATGTATTACAACTTTAAAATATATATAATGGATTATTTTGATATTTTCACAAAAAGCAATACTAAGTAAACTTAGTGAAGATGGCTAGGTTGAAGCTATTATCCTTGATTCTCAACTACATATCCAACACACTACACAAAAGGCAATATAATAAATATTGTGGTAATGTAGATGGTTTATATAAGTTTAGATTTCTAATCTAGAAAAAAAAAATCTTTTTCAAAATTTTAAAATTTGAAAAGATATATTTGAACCGAAGTCCAAAATAAATAAACCGATCTATTTACTTTATATCTTTAAATTCTAGATCCGTCAATGAAGAGAAGCACTAAACTACACACAAGGAGTACAAAAATAAGCACTCAACAAAACAATGCTAAGAGTCCTTTATTACAATTGTAAAAGTAGAACTAACTTACTACACTATGAACTCAAATACAAAACTATACAACTCAAGAAAGCACAATGAAGTACCTTATTTTTAATACATTATGCATAGTACTTTTTATTCAATTCCAAACTTTTGTCTTGCCACTGATACAAACTCACAAACCTTATGTTGGTCAGGCAAAGAGTTGGCCACACTGTCCCTTTGCATGCACCTCTTGGCCCAAGCCACAAGCTTTGGGCACTCAGCCTCTATGCTGAAGTTACCAATCAGAGCTGCTTCGGAATTCACATATCTTAAGGCATTCGGAATCTGTATATGTGTTCCGACTAGTATGTGTTCAAGCAGCCTCCTAGCGCTCCCTCCAATATCTTAAGGCATTCTATGAAATCATTCTTAGCTGCCTCTTGATCTTTTCCTTTTGTTGACCATATCTTCTTCCCAAGATCAAACAACTGAAAATTTCAACAGATAGATAACCAAAAGAGGATAAGGTTATCACTTGTTTGCACAACACTAATTAAGATAAATATCTTAGTAAATTCATGTTAAGAAAATGGACCTCGAACCCTAGGAAAGTCTTGTTGAGTTGATCCCACATTAGTGTGGGATCAAGAATTGGTCTACTTATATATATATAGTTTAGGGACATTCTCACCTTTATGAGTTAGCTTTTGTATATACACTACAAGAAAACTGTGAATTACATGGGGATTTTCCTGGGAATTAGTATGAAAATTTGCAGGAAAATAAGTTTCTTGCGAATTTTCATACTAATCCCCAAGAAAATTCTCATGTAATTCACAGTTTTTTTGTAGTGGTTGAGTCAAACATCAGGTTCATTTTGTTAACATAGTAAAAAAGCCCAACTCGTTCCACTTACATAATGTAGGGCTTTTAACACCTTATACGTCCAGGACTGAATAGCTAGAGCACAAACAATATTAGGTAATACCAAAAATCAAAATGAGCACAACCATGCATGACTACATGTGTACAAAATGAACCATTGGTCTAATTTAACCTCAAAAGTTAACTCATCAAGTCATCATAATTGACCAAGTCTATAAGTAAACAACATTTCACTCCAATAATACAACACAAAACAACAATGATTCCTTGTTCAAATTAGCTAAAGAATCCTAGCTAGTTAATGAACAAAAAAGGAGGAAAGGTTATAAATTTACCTTCTTGTTAATGTAGTCAGCCCAAAACCTAGCTTGTGCTCTCTCATAAAGATCAGAAGGGAGCAAAGGGGTTTTATCCTTCCACACTTCCTCAATATACTCAACTCCAATAATAGACTCATAAATTGGTTTTCCATTGTGAATCAATACTGGAACTTTCTTGTGTATAGGATTCATCTCTAAAAGCAAAGGACTTTTGTTCCACACAACTTCTAATTCTTTGTACTCATATTTAACCTCCTTTTCAGCAAGTGCAATCCTTAACCTCATACCAAACATGCTACGCCAGAAATCCAACAGAATCACCTCATCATTAACCCTTTTTGTGCTGCATGAATTGCAAGTGAGAAGAAGAAACAAGTTTTAATATTTTTTTCACAATTGCAAATACTGACTTGTTAGTTATACGTACAATCCTACATATATAGTGTTGTGGAGTTTTTGTGTACTATTAATAGCATTGTGTCATCCATTGGGGTGTTTAACTATTAATTTTGTAGTTAAGTAAATTTAATTTAAATATTCAAATTACGATTTGCTTCGATTAGACTCTACTTAAATAAGTTAATTACTTAAAATATGTACGCATTAGGCTTAACAAGTCATAAAAATCTCATGTCTTTACAAATGAGGTTGATATGTATAATTAAAGGAGATAAATATTATATATTTTATGTGATTATTAACTTAATTATCTAAATAGACGTTCACAAAAGAATTCCTGAATTTGAGTTGAAAGTGTCTAATAAGAATTCTTTATCATACGTTCAAGTGCTCAATTGGAACATATTGTAATTCTATTGTTTAAATGAAATGTACTAACAAGTTTTTTAAGAAATAGTGGATGTATTAAACCTTTTTTACTTTGTCCTCATTTATTTGACATTATTTTATTCTTAGTCATCGATCTCATTTTATCTTTAATGAAATTATTCATAGTCATACAAATATCTGAGTGATTTACGAGATTGATTTTGGAGGTATATAGTCATGAACTTTGACCTAACTTATTTCGCGATAAAATTTCAGATTTAATAAGTTTCGACTTTTAATCTTGAATGCTGGTTCATATGACAAATAGAGAACTACTTAATTTCAAGATCATTAGATATATTTTTCTATAAAGTATCTATAACTTATTTTAAATAACAAAATTTGTTATTTTTAAACGTCATTGCCCAATTAAATATTTTTACACAGATTGATAGGTCCTTACTTTATTTCGTCACGTGGTCCATATTATTTTATTTCCTAGAAAACTACTACATCGCACTATTTTATAATATGTTTTAGATATTCATAACACATCATTGAAGTCTATAATATTTTGAGATATTTCCTTGGTGGCCTAATTATATACTCTGTATGTCATCGCTTCCATCACGTGGTCTATTATATATATTAGAGTTCAAGCAATAAGGCTATAGTTCTTGATTTCCTTTTTGTTATTATATTTTTATTACTTCATTTAAAATATTTAATATAT
>JAJOOH010040487.1:0-10756 GCA_029582605.1 Solanum gracilifrons
CGCTAAGTATTCATGTTTAGAGGTGGTGTTGGACAAGTTGTGTATTATGCTTGAGCTTGACTCATCTATGGTATTTAAGTATCATTTCTATTTTTTTTCTTGCTCCCTTAGTCCCGATTTCCCCCTTGATTATGCTTATCGCTTATGGTCATTTTAATTGCTTCCGCGACCAATGATGTGTAAGATACGCTATGAGGCTTGTTTGGGGTTCCTTTGGGTTCCCCATTCGCCGGTCACGTCTAGGCCCTAGGCTTGGGTCGTGACAAATCTCTATGGTCCACCTTTGGGACTTGTACTCGTTTTGTTAGTAGCTCTGTACTAGTGACTTCCAGGTTCTGGGAGAGATCTTTATTTGTATATATATTTTGGTTTGCTTTCGCCTGTTTATATTGTTATCTTAAATTTTTCCTACTCTTGTTTAGTTTTTGCCCTTAGACCCATTACTTGTTGTTCCGGGTTACGGGTTGGCTTACCTACTGGTGGGTTATAGCAGGTTCAATCATGACTCGAGAAATTGAGTCGTGACAAGTTGGTATCAGAGCCCCAGGTTCGCCGGTCTAACTTGTATAGAGTTAATGTTTAGTAGAGTCTTGCAAATTGGTGCGGAGACGTCCATAACTTATCTTCGGGAGGCTACAGGATGTCTTTAGGAAGATTTCCTCTTTTGTTTCACTTTTGTGCATGTAACGACCCAGGGGTACTCCCTAGACGTAACACAATGTACTAGACCACGAAGGGGTCACATACAAGCCCTTAGCATATCATAAACATAAAATTCATAGAATGATGCGGAATTAAAAAATTTCTTTACAATTGAAGTCTTTCATAAAAGAGAATGGGAGTCTAGACACTGTCTCATTTAGCCATCTAAATACAATCGATTAACGAATAGGGACACATCCCTTACAATAATTCTCAAATGACATACTAAAAGAAACTACTACGTAAAGATACTCGTCCTCAAATCTTGAGGACTCACCAACTAGCAAGGGGGATTATCTATCCCAAGCTTGAATCACTAGAAGGCCACCTTTAAGAACCAAACCCTACACTCATAGGAAAATGTAGAAATATGGGTTAGTACAAAAATGCACCAAGTATGGTAGCCATGCATAAAAAATCATTGAAACATGCTAAAAGGGACATTTTAGTTGAAACCATGCTATATGCCAATTTGAACATCTTCTTTGAAAGAGTTGGAGAACATCACTCAAGGCAACTCATATATAGTTCATCATAGCACAATGATAACAACATAATCATAAAAATAGTCTTCAATCATAGACATAGCGCAAATATCAATCATCATAAGACATAATGCACATACATAGTCAAATACCAAGATCATCTGTGCCATGCATATATAGGATCCCATAACCCTATCTACACTAAGTACCACTTTTAGGTCACCATGCTCATACTTGTCATTCATTAGTCTCATCCTTAGTTAATACTCATAGACAAGGAAACATTCATATTCATTAGTTCATGTCAAGGAAAGTCAATCATAACGACAATCCAAATAGAGCATGCATTAATTCATAAATCATCATAATGTAATGGAACCAAACCATGTCTACTCTCAAAGTCTACTTGTGCCACGTATGAGTGAAGTCCCATACCCTCACTCACACTAAGTAGATCTTCTTGAGGAGTCATTAGTCATAGTTCATGTTTCATGTTCATAATTCATTTACATAAGAGACACACTATGACTACTCTCAAAGTCTACTTGTGCCATGTATGAATGACATCCCATAATACCACCCATACTAAGTAGATCCTTTTGAGGAACCATAGCACGTAACTCACTTTCATGTTCATAATTCATGTTCTTGTTCATTAAAGGGAATATAGCCTTAACCGAAATAGACCATGTGAGCTACATGGAATTCAGTGTCGTGTAACCCCACAGCGAAAGAAGGTGTTCTACTTTCCTAAGGTAGAACTAAATGTATTAGATTTTAGGTAGATCCACTAGCTAAAGACCTATATGGGCACATAGTTATGGGACATGGAGATTGCTTCTAGAAACCCGACCTATTGTATTGGCGGATGAGCTTCCATCTCATGAGAATAATTTAGAGAACCCGACCTCTTGTATTGACGGGAGGGCCTCTACCTCACTTTCCATATCCACTCGGTGCTAAGCATTATTTCCCAAAATTACTTGTTTAGTCTTGAATTGGATTTACATGTTTGAAGGAGTATTTTACCCTTCGTTCAACCTAACTCATAAAATAACTCATAGATTCAAGTAGGTGAGAATGGACTTTCAACCTTAGAATCATCATTAGTATGTGAGAATAACTTTCACACCAAGATCATGTGTTCTCATGAGAATGGACTTTCAATCAACATAATAGGATCATCATGGTTATGTACATGTCATGCATAATAATGTGTAAAGGTGCATATGAGAACTATACTTTAAATTAACACCATTGATACATCATAATCATGTTTATGCATGGAGTGTGTGTGTGTGTGATTGTCCTTGCAATGACACAATGTAACACCCCGGAAAATAGTAAGTTGAACTAGTGAGTTCTAGAGCCTTTCGAAAGAGTTTTGGAGTGTTGTATGAGGTTTAAAGGTTGTAAAAACGACTCCCATACTTAGAATGGAGGTTTAAGGGTTAGGGATTCAAGGTACGACCCCCCCAAGGACCACCCAAGGGGTCCTTGGGGAGGACCCTCAAACCAACACCAAATCTACAAAAAATGGGCAGACCTACGATTGGCCACCTCTTGCCATAGGTGGACTCACGCCCCGTAGGTGGGGGTCGTGGCTCAAGACCTGAAACCTTCAGACACAGACCACATCCACGAAGGGTGCAGTACGGCCCGTCAACCCACCTACGGTCCGTAGGTGGGGATCCGTAGGTCATGGCAGTTTTTCCACTTTTAGTTTTAAGTTAGGTGCTTAGGGGTTAGTTAGTTAATTAATTAGGGGTTAGGGTAGGTCGGTTAGTTAGTTAATTAACCACCTATATAAGTTTAATAGGCCCCTAAAACTAAGTGATTAAATCATTCATCTAAGACCACAAATCCTCTCAAGAAATTCTCTCTCTAGATCGAAGTAAAGAACAAGAAGAAGAAGAGAAGGAAGAGGGCAACACCTAAGTCGATTTTCACCATTGAAACAAGCTTTATTTAGGGCTTTGAATCAAGGTATGTTAATCTTAATCATCTATGGGTTCTTCCACCCATAGAGCCCCCATAGTTTCCCCCACTTGTGAAATCAAAAACCCAATTCTAGCTAGGGTTGTGCTTCCATTGTGGGTAGGGCTTGGGTATGATTCCAATCTAGTGGATACTACCCAATTATGATTGATTTAGCTTTTTTTAGTGATATTATGATGAATTCATATGATTTCTATGGTAAACCCTAATCTAAATTGATGACTGTGATATTTGTGGGTTGATGCCATTAGAGGTGAAATTGAAGGTTCATGAGTGATCTTCCTAAATCAATGTTATGAGTAGTAATTGATCAATATTAGGAATACCTAGGCATGAATTGAACTATAATATATACTACATGATTAATCTTGACTTGTAAAGTTGAAATTGAACCTTTAAGGATGAATTGTGACTAGAATCACCTAGTATCAAAGAATGTGATTGAATGTCTTGTAATCTAGGTTCATAATATGTTTCCATGGTGTGGAGTCATTTAGAATGAAGACTCATAGTTGTGAATGTTGATCACTGGGACTTAAGAGTGAAGCTAATATGATTAACTATAGATGCTAAGGCCTTGAGAGTAAAATCTACATGTGAGTACAAGGCTAATGAATAGTATTGTGATGAAGGATCTTTAACTACTTAATTCACCTTATGAATCATAGATGGTAGGAAGTTATATAATCACTTAGGTCATGATTGTAACACCCGTAATTTAGTGAGTTGAACTAGTGAGTTCTAGAGCCTTTTGTAGGAGTTTTGGAGTGTCGTATGAGGATTAAAATCAAAAGAAATGGTTCCCGTAATTAGAATAGGGGTTTTAGGGGTTAAACGTCCGGGTACAACCCCCCAAGGGGTCCTTGAGGGGGACCCCAAAAACAGTCCCCAAAACTGTCAAATTTGTGACCTACGGATGGCCATCTACGGCTAGTAGATCAAACCACGCCCTATAGGTCATGGGAGTAGGTCAAGGCCTGTTGAGGCCTGCCAAGGGAATCCTCAGGTCCAAACCACGGGGGTGCAGCACGGGCAGTAGACCCATCCACGGTCCGTGGATGGGTGGGCGTCGGTGCTGCCAGATTTTTTGATTTTTAGTTTTAGTTAGGTGTTTAGGAATTAAGTTAGTTATTAATTAGGGGTAAGGGAGGTCGGTTAGTTAGTTAAATTACCTCCTATATAAGCTTAATAGACCCCTAATCTAACTCATTAATTCATTCATCTTAGAACTCCCAAATCACTCTCCAAATATTCTCTCTCTAGAAGCAAAGAAGAAGAAGAAGAAGAAGAGGGGCTGCAGCTAGGTCGAATTCACCATTTATTCAAGATTTGTTTAGGGCTTTGATTAAAGGTATGTGAAGCTTAATCATCTATGGGTTCTTCCACCCATAGAGTCCCTATAGTTTTCCCACTTGTGAAATCAAAAACCCAATTATAGCTAGGGTTGTGCTTGCATTGTGGGTAGGGTTTGGGTGTGATTCCAATCTAGTGGATATCACCCAATCATGATTGATTTAGATTTGTATAATGATATTATGATGTTTTAA
The DNA here is from genome assembly GCA_029582605.1 of Solanum gracilifrons. Classification (NCBI taxonomy): domain Eukaryota; kingdom Viridiplantae; phylum Streptophyta; class Magnoliopsida; order Solanales; family Solanaceae; genus Solanum; species Solanum gracilifrons. The sequence continues at coordinate 4,733 of JAJOOH010040487.1, forward strand.
TGTGATTTCTATGGTAAACCCTAATCTAAATTGATGAATGTGATCATTATGGGTTTATGCCATTAGAGGCAAAGTTGAAGGTTCATAGCTGATCTTCCTAATTCAATGTTATGTGTAGTAATTGATCAAAGTTAGGATCATATAATCATGAATTGAACTAGACTCTATTGTGTAGGATTGATCTTGACTTGTAAATATAGAATTGAACCTTTATGATCAATTAAGACTAGAATAACCTAGTAATGAAAGATATGATCAAATTATCTTGAAATCTAGGTATAAAGAAGAGATTAAGAAAGAAACCTTGAGAGTAAGGTTGTGATCATGATATCTAGAGCTTTAGGGTGAAGCTAATATGATTAACTTTAGATCCTAAGGCTTTGAGAGTAAAATCTACATATTAATCCAAGGCTAAAAAGTAAGAATTGTGTTGAGAGACCTTTACCTACCCAATTCACCTTATGGATCGTAGATGGTAGGAAGTGATAGAATCATTTAGGTCATAAAGAGATCCTTGTCTAATGTAGAATTCTAGACATGATACTAAGTATGAATATGAGCTTAACATGAAAGACTTCTCACATAGTAATGGTTCTAGGGTTGAAGGACTTCTCCTAACTAATTGAACGTAAGGCTAGAGGGCCTTTATACCCAGGTCATGGATGGTGATAGTTGCTCACACATGGGCTAAAAGAGGTATTAGCATGGATTGGTTGTCAAGAACCTCTTTCCATAAACTTGAGTCAAAGTAGAGACTTAATGATTATCTTGTGGGATTTATGCCTAGCACCGAGTGGATATTGAAATGAGATGGAGGTTCCCACCTAGTTGAGTTTGGGCTTTCATGGAGGTTCCGACCTACTTTAGTTTAGGCTTCCCACATGTGATCTCTCACCTAGAAGAGTATTGACTTCCCCAAGTGTGTCTCATGAGATGGAAGCCTCACCTAGTGGAGTTTGGGTTTCTAGTAGAAATCTCCTTATCCCATAACTAGATGCCCCGTAGGAAAGTTAGCTAGTGGATCAGACTAAGCTAACAAATCGATCCTACCTTAGGCAAGTGGACCAACCCTTGATGGTGTGGGTAACACCATTGGAGATTATGTGATAACTCATATGTTCTCATGTCGGTTAAGGCCATATGCCAATTAAACAAGATTGGTAATGAACTATGATTGTGCTCAATGTAGCATCTCCTAGAGTTCAAACCTCATGGGCTAAAATTGTGCATAATATAGCAGCTCCTAGAGCTCAATATAAGTAATGGTCTAAGATTGTGCTTAAAGGAGCATCTCCTAGAGATCAAACTAATTGAACTAAGATTGTGCTTTAAGTAGCATCTCTCAGAGTTCAACCTAAGGGAACTAAGATGTACTTAGTTTAGTATATCCTAGGGTTCTAAGTAGTGCGGAACTAACATAAGCTATTGAAGCACCTCAATTAATGTTCTAGAGTATAAATGGACTTAGATATGCTTAAGTAGTGCCTCATAGAGTCGATAATGATAATGAACCTAGATTTGCTTAAAAGAAGTATCTCATAGAGTCCAACCTTATAATGAACTAAGATCATGCTTTAAGTAGCATCTCCAAGGGTTCAAGTTTAATGAACTTAGATTATGCTTTAAGCAGCATCTCTTAGAGTTCCAATATGATGAACTAAGATGTACCTAGTATAGTATCTCTTAGGGTTCAAACAAGAAGGGACTAATATAGACCTAGTGAAATGTTTCCTAGTGTTTCCATGCTTTAAAAGAGGGCTAGTCCCTAACTAAGGAACATGAGTATGATGGCCTAAAAAAGTACTTAGTATGAGGGGTAGTATGGGATGCCTCTTATGCCTTGCACAAGTATGACTTAAAGTTACCTTATGAGTGTTGTCTTATATGATGTATGCTTAGATAGGATTGTGCTATAGTTTCCTTCCTTGACATGATCTGATTAACTAGGGTGATAGTTCCCTTGTCCTTATGAAGTAAGCTAGTAATGAGACCAAGGTAGGGTAAATATGACTATGATGATTTCAAGGTTATGCTTAGTGTAAAGGGTAGTATGGTGTCACTACCCGGAGTTACCCCCTAGAAGCAACACGGTGTACTTGACCCCGAAGGGATCTCGTACAAGCCCTTAAAATGATCATAGTCATAAGATCATAGGAAAATAGTGCGGAATTTAAAGCTTTTCTTTATAATCGAAGTCTTTTATAAAAATGATAGAGTCTATACACTATGTCACAAACCATATAGTTACTTAGAATAAAACTCTTGAATACATCTTAGGGACACGGTCCTTACAACAAAAGTCTAAAACATAAAGTAAAGGCATAAAGGACATATGGTCAAGCCCTCGAAAACAATGAGGACTTACCAATCTTCTTCTTCTTGATCTCCTATGAACCTAGCAACGAGGATGGAATCCAATATCTCCAAGGCCTACACTTATAGAAAATGTAGAAATATGGGTTAGCACAAAATGTACTAAGTATGGAAGCCATGCAAGAAAATCCTTAAAATATGCATTAAAAGGACATTTTGTTTAAAACCATGCTTCACACCACTTTTGAACATCATCTTTAAAATAGTTGGAGAATGCAACTCATAAATCAACTTACATACAAACCATCATAGCATAAGAGATATCATCACATTACAGACATAGTCTCCAACACAAGCATAGTACATATCCCAATCTTCACAAGACCTAGTTCATACACATAGTCACATACCAAGGTCATCTCATCATAATTGAACTACCACATAAGCAACCCTAAGCTATAATTGTGCAATGCATAGATAGGATCCCATAATCCTATCTACACTAAGTACCACTCTTAGGCTACCAACAACACACATATCTTACATTGCCTTATTCATAACCAACATACATAAGTAAGGAATCATTCATGTTCATACCTTGTAGCACGTGAAGTCAAACTTAACATCTATACTTACCTTTCATACATAATGCATAAGTCATCATAACATAAGAGAACCCACACCATAACCCCTTTATAAGTCTACTTGTGCAATGTATAAGTGAAGTCCCATACCCCTACTCACACTAACTAAACCCATTAGAAGTCATAAGCATAGTCCATATTCATATTCATAATTCATACAAAGCATACATTCAACTCATAGACACTTCCTTCTCAAAGTGTGTGTGTGTGTGTGATTGTCCTTGCAATGACACGACAACAACGTTATCATCATAGACACTTCCTTCTCAAAGTGTTCATAAGCATGTACATAATATCACAAGCATACATATTTCACATATATTGTATTCAAGGATCATAGACCATGAAAATCAACACATCTAACATTCATCATAATAGACATGGATATAATAGTAATTTAAGTAGTTCATTCATTGCATGTATAAGCTCATATACTCATATTGTAGGTCATGTGGGTGAAGTCTTATTCACCATAAGGCCATATACAAACCAACATACATAATGACTTCCTTCTTGAAGCCTTAACATACTTTGTTTACCTACTTTAGCTTTTACCCCTTAAAACCCTAGGATTCATCTTCCTATTATGAGTATCACCCTCAATCAACACCTCACATGGTCATCAAGTAAACCTAACTCTCAAGGTAAACTAACCACATGTTTCCTTTTTACTCAATTATAGACATATAGCATCGAGTCGACTAACTCTCAATACTACTTCAAACATGATCCATCATGTAGGACCTAATCAAGTTAGTTCATGTCTACACGATTCATCCATAAGAATTCATGTCTAGGTGATCTAATCTAAGGCAATTCATCAAAAAGTTCATCAATCTAAGAGGCTCACATCTAACCCTCAATTTGCCTTTTTCATGACATAACCCTAGAATCTTAGGTTAATCAAGAATATAGGTAGATTCATACTTATATAATGTAATTAGATCATAATCAACTCACATCCAATCAATTGAGTCATCTTCTAACAACATTCATAGTGTAGAGAAGAGCCATAGCTATGATTGGGGAAAACTCATGGATTCTTTGGAATTAAGGTTAAACTCATAAAAAATCAGTAGTATCATCAATAACAAACATAATTCAATGTACACATAATCCATTGTCAAGCTTTCATCATCAATCAAGTCATACCCTAGTTCACAATTTGGGAAGAAGGGGAAATCATGGGTCCAAGGGAGATTTTCATCAAAATTCATCAATACTCCATTAATCCAATAATAAATCATCATAATCAATCATAATAAACCATAATTAAACAATTGAATTTGTTTTGGAAGAAGACCCATGACTAGATTTGAAAAACCTAGATTTGGGGAATTTGAAAACATAATTTGAAGGGGCTTCTTGGTGATAGCTAACCAAGAATGAAAAGCAACTATACCTGGACTAAGAATATCCAAGAAATTTGGGGAAGAACCTTGAAAATCTACAAACTCTAGCTCCAATGGCTTCTTCTTCTTCCTTGAGTTTAGATAGAGAAATATTGAGAGAAGAGGGTTTTGGGGTTTTGATTTTGGGTCTTTGAATAAATGATTTAATTGGGTGAATTTTGGGTTTAAAATGACTTATATAGGGGTCCTAGGCATGTGCAAAATTAGATATCCTTGAGTTAGAAAAATTGGGAAAAGAACCAATAAGTTACTTGCTGGTAACTGCCGAAATGGCATGACTGAAGCCTTCATGGACCGTCATCATCACCACGGCCCGTCAAACGGGTCGTGAAGAATTTTTAGTCTGACAGTGCTTCACCATTTCGGGCATAAATTTTTACTCCGAGATCTGAATAGGGCAAACTCGGTGGCGTTGGAAAGAGGACTCAGAAGCATTTAATTCTATAGGTCATGGTACACCTAATTCGTTTTGAGCTATGAGATATGACAATTTGAAGTTGACCTTACACTCTAACTATGATGAAAACCCTTCATGGATGACTTCACGGTTCGTGTGGGGGCTTCACGCACCATTGTGATGCCCTTGGCCCTTGACAAGTAGCCTAGATTGCAACCCCTTAACCCCTAAAAATCTAACTCATAACCACGACCCCTCCCACGACCCGTGGTGGCCTTCACGAGCCGTCTAGTGGCTCGAGGGGAGGGTCCCTATTTTGGGCATCCTTGTGAAGCTACTGCCTCACCTCCACGAATTGTCCCACGATCCGTGGTGACCACCACGAGCCGTCTAGGCTCTCATGGAAGGTAGGTAGCCTTCTTTAGCTACTTCCTAGGCATCATGGGTACCACCACGAGTCGTGGTTCCCTTCACGACCCGGGTGGGCACTCGTGGAGGGTGCCAAGGCCCAATTTTCTAGTTCATGCCTAGCACTTAGCCCCTAGCTTGGTCCACTAAATTCTGTTAAGCTCTAGCTAGGTCTTACTAGTTTTTACGGGGTGTTACATATGGGATGCCTTTCATACATTGCACAGGTGTGCTTTGAGGTTACTTAGGAGTATAGTTCCCTTATGGTAAGAAGAGCTTAAGAGTTGACCATGTATATAGGCTATGATTAAGATGACCAAAAAGGGATACTTGGCTTGGGTGGTATTATGGGATGCTATTTATGCTTTGCACTTGTATGCTTTTGAAGTTACTTGAGAATGGTTCTATTATGGCATTGTTGACTAAGAGTCAATTATGCTTATGTAAGTATGTCTTATGTTGACTTATGTTTATATGATGCTTATGTTGGAGATCATGTTATGACTGTTTTACTCGAAAAAATAAATAAAAGAAAAATGACTAAGTTTAAAAAATCGATTAAATTTATGATTTAAGAGAAATCGAATTTCCAAAAGAACAGAGTCGCCACTTAATTTTTAGTAAAAAATAAAGAAAAAATATAAGGTTTTTCAAAAGACTTAAACAGATAAAATTAATTGAAAAAAAAGGTTCGAAGTTCAATGTACATTCCGAGAAGGTGTTAGGCCCTCGGAATGCCCGCTCACTTGCGGTTGACCGACGATTTGACTAAATGACTTTGACTAATTTTTGAAAGTTTAACTAAGTAAAAAGAGACTCATTGTTTACTATTATCACTTATTTTTATTAT
>JAJOOH010040488.1:0-11660 GCA_029582605.1 Solanum gracilifrons
AATCAAAACATGGGCAATTATCGACAACTTAGGCATATAAATACGTCTGAGATCACTCAACATCCGGATAGCTTCCCGAAACTCAGCATTGGTGACCTCTCCTTGGGGTTGCTCTTCAGGTGCATTAGTTACCCTTTGTTCCTCGACATTCCTCCTAGCAGGACGACCTCAGACAGCTCATCGTGGAGGCATGATCTAAAAGATATGAGCACGCACGAATAAGAAGAAACTTTTTAGAGATAAACTTTATTGCACGAAATGAGTATGAAAATAGTGAGACAGTTCTTAAATGTCGCAGCCTCCTAATTATAGATGTGGCGCGCTTCACACCGATAACTAGGACCCTACGGGCACGGCTTCATAGACTCTCTAAGACTCTTGAACTCTGTGCGCTGATACCAAGTTTGTCACTCCCCGAGCCTACACCCTAGGCGGGAATGGCACTCGAGAACAATTATTGGCCCCAAGAGAACCCTTGGCATAGCTTACTACTCAGCGGAAGACTTTACTCAACAAAGGTAAATTCATGAAATAAACTTAGAATGTTATAAAGGGAACATTCAACTGGCCAAAGAGGCAACTCAAGTCTTATAACAAAACAACCGAACAAGACTAATGAACTAATAATGTATAACTATCTATGAAGCCTCTAAATACTAAGAGGGATGTTAGTACAAGAACCCTGATCATCCTAATAAAACTGAAATGACAAAACAATGATAAAAGGGACAAGGAGGCTCACCAACAACTCTGAAGCTCAAGTGAATCAATGAAGCGTTGGATGCTGATCCTGGTTACCTATATTTGCATCATAAAAGAAGGTCAAATAGTATAAGTACATGGAATGTACGAGCATGTGAGGGGAATTCTTAACAACACATAAGCTTGAAAAGGGAACTGAAGGAACTTACCTGGTCTCAACTCAACTCATTTCAATACAAAGCTATAATATAAATGCAATATAAAGAAAAGCTTTAAAACATGTAGATATCAAATCAGCGTATTGAAAAATACAATAATAACTTGGTTTGTATATGAAAATACAAGTAACTATGTGTATATAAGAAAACAAAATATCTCTGTGGGAGTTTCTCTAACTGACAACCATCACTATGAGCTATGTGATGATACAGCGTCTTGCCTCACGCTGCCAGGGCCGTCATACCTTGTCGGGGGTATAGAACCTACTATTAAGTGGATCCAATAGTCAATGCTAAAAGAATTAAGGAATCATCTAAAAAGTATGACCCTTTTCTACCCATGTTGGCTACATGGTTTATGGAAACTTTGAATTATCTGAGCTCACACTCCTCCCCACATTGGTGCTCAATACTACTCCCAAAATGTAACTAGCGCATATGCTTAAAAACATAACACTTTTTGTGGTTTAATATTATTACTCAAAAACTAGCTCAAAAGCTCTCTTAGAAATCGGTGTTTCCTCTCTTGTTTAAATGTGAAAACATTTACTCTTTTGGGAATACTTAGTTCCCACATAATCTTTTGAAGAAAATGAACTTCACTTTTATTCTTACTCAACTCAATGCTCAAGTCTTAAAACAAGTTTAAAACATTTGTAAAAGACTTTTGAAAAAGACTCTAAGAACTCTCTAGACTTGGCCCTTAACTTTCCTTGAATTTGAATTTATGGATTCAAGGTTATGATTCATGTTTATGGATGATCTCATGATATTTAGACGTACCTTAGAATGTAGAAATCAACTAGGAAACATAGGTACGATTCAAGGGAACTCAAACGGAAAGAAGTGGGAAAGGGTGGAAGACTTGGTGACCCTGGCGTACTGAGTGGCGTAGGGTACCAGAGCCTGAACTACATAAGTAAAGTCATGGTGTACTGACTGGCGCGGCTCCCCAGAGCCAAAACTACAGAAGGAAAGTCGTGGCGTACTGAGTGTCGCAGCGCCCCACCCTTTTTCCTAGAAAATTTGACAAACTTTCTAACTCATTTTCTAGCCCCAATTCACCTAGAATCGAATGGTTTCTTCCCCAATCACTTAGATTCGAATACCCAACATTAATGTACAAGAATCCACTCAAAAACAACCCAAAACTCCTATGATTATCTCAAGAACACATCAAAACCTCAACAATCAAGATTTTGAAGGAAACTTCAACAAAACTCATCAAGACCTCAAATCCTTTACTTTAAAGAATGAATTGCGATGAATTAATCATGATTGGCGTGTGGATGAACGAATCCAATGATATGTTAACTCACATACTTCTTAGGTATCAAATCCTTGGCGAAATCCGCAACGAAATCCTTAAGAACTTGACAAAATCTTGACCTTTCTCTTATTTTCTCTTCTTGAACTCTTTTCTAAAAACCCTAGCGTGAATTGTAATTGCGTAAACTGAACCAATTCAGTTTATACCCCTAATTAATTACTAAAAATGAAATAAATCTGATAGGGTAAGGAAAATACCAAAATACCCCTCTTAAATTCGGGTAACTTTCCTTAACTAGACATCGACTTCAAATGGGAATATCTCCCTCATACGAGCTCAAAAATTAGCAAACTTGGTGGCCTTGGAAAGAGGATTCCATGAACTTTCATTTGATATCTTATAGGCCACCTAACTCATTATGTTCTGAAAGTTATGGTCGTTTGAAGTTGACACAAAACTCATACTTAGCATAACTTGCCAAAATTTCCAACTTTATTCTTTCAAAAAATATAGTTCTTTCTAATTCTAGTTCTTTCAAATACCGAGGTGTTACATAAAAACTCACTTTCTAAATAGAAAGATAAAAGATACTTACCTTAGAATTTGCTTGTTCTACTTCTTCCATGTCTGAATCTCCAATAACCATGATTAGATAGGACTCATAATATAGGGACTCCATGTGTAATACTAGCTTGTTGGTTTCTGTTTAACAACTTGCATCTGATTATTTAATATACATTTAAAAAAAACATTTTAACATCTTCCGTCTCATTTATTCACTATCGTTGAAATAAACTCTCTTAATTAATAAGCTATATGTAGAAGTCGTTGATTTTGTCCTTCAAATTTTGAAAAAAAAAAATTCAACTCCCGCTCCATTAATTTCAAATAAAAATAGTTACGATATATTAATGTCCAAACACTTGCTACTCTTTTCATTTCAAATTAATAAGTATCTTATTTTCCTTTTTTGGTTTGCTATAAAAAAAGTGTCTCTTTCATTTTTTCTTTTGAAGTTTTTCAATTCCAACATTCTACCTGACACGTTTGAAATTACAAGATTTAAATGATGCACACATTTTTAATTTAAGATCATAACCAATTTTTTATTTTTTAAAATTTCATGTAAATTCAATTAAAATACTTTAATTGAAACAGTGAAGTATATATATTTCTAAATAGTTCCAACAATATCAGTGGCAATTATATATCCCCTATTTTTAATGTATTTTAAAAGTATATTCATCTAAATTTTCCATAATTGTTAATAGCACATGATGTAGGGATATATTTGAATGATTCAATAATATTATATCTTTTCTTGCTATAGTTGAAACTTTTAAGTTCACAAAAATAATAATTAACAAGTGTGCCAATTACAATGTTTAAGTTTAAACACAAATATTTTAAAATAACTGTAGGACTTGACAGAGGAAAAGTGAGTAAGTTACTCTGATTTTATATGCTTCTAATACTTAGGTTGATCAGTCACCACAAATTCATATATATTGGACAGTTTCTTAGCATTATAATCAAGTTCTATTGAAGCTTAGTGTGAGAGTATCAAAATTGTCAATTTACTTTATAAGTGAATGATTTATGGGTAACATACACATTGACCACATGTAGTAACACCCCAGGACTTGGAAAGAAAAAGGTTGCTAAATATTCTGCTGAGATACTGGTTCAACGGGACCGACCTACGGACTGCAGAGGGTTCTATGATCCGTAGGAACCAAGTTGAGTCAAGGAAATTTGAGTTTATGAAGTTAAGTCCACAAGTGTGCAGGACAGATCATACATTGTTCTACGGGCCGTAAGAAGTGCACGTAGAGTTGTTTCAGACTTGGTCAAATTGTGGAGTTGAAATTTGAGGTCTACATTTGGGTTCTATGGACTATAGGATGAATGACGGACCGTAGACGGGTTATGTAGAGTGATGCAGACTTGGTGAAAATTGGAGCTAGGAGTTGAGTTCTACGGGAGAGTCAACTGACCGTGGAACGTTCTACGATCCGTAGCTATGAACCATAAAAAGCATTGTGAATTTTAGGCTCCATTAAGTGATTCTACGGTTGACCAGTACGGGCCGTAAAAACTTCTACACACCGTATGTCCAATCCATAAACCAATTCGGCAGTGTTAATGAAGGGTGTTTCAGACTTTTCCCATCCCTTTTAAGCCTAAACCACGACTATTTTTAACCTAATTAAGGTTCTAAACAGTGTTAAAACAGTCTTAACGTTATTTACCACTTAGAAAAATTAGAGCAAGGTTCCAAAAGCAGAAAACTAGGATTTTCAAGCATTCTTCGAATTTCAACAATTTCACCAAAGAACTTTGTAATTCTAGGTATGTAAGGTTATCATAGTGTTGGACTAGTTCGTCCTCATTCCCTACATCTACTTTCAAAAATGTAAGAGAGAAATCTAGGGGTTATATTTTATTTAGAGTATTCTTGAGACGAGTCATATTGTTGAGTTATGAGTTCTTAATTTCTGAGTATTGAGTTATTTATCATTGTATTGAGATCTTTGCTGTTAATTTTTCATGTCTATATTTCAGCATGAACCATATTATTTTAACATTTATTGATTTATTGTTGAGAACCGTTTTAACGGAACAAATATATTAAATTTATTTTCTGAGAAAGTAATGAGGGATTTTGAGAAAAGTTTAAGGAGACACTTTTAGTAAAGTTTAAGGGAACTACTGATACCCAAATTTATCATTTTGTTACATTGAGAATGAGAAATTTTGATTTTTAAATAAGTTTATGAGTTTAAAGATATTTCCGAGTATTATCTCTTTTAAAAGGATCTTTTAAGTAATTACCTCAAACTGAGAAAGAGAATGTTTTTAAACATCGAGCATCAGTATATATATTATTGTGAGTAGTATTGAGCACCGATATGGGGATGAGTTCAGACAACTCAAAATCCTCATAAACCATATTTGCCGACATGGGTAAAGAATCATACTTTTAAGATGAATCCTTATTGCTTAGTAGATCCACTTAGTTGAAAGGTTTTATACCCCAACTCGGTATAAAATAGATCTAGCAGCATAGGCAAGACGATGTATCGTCACATAGCTCATAGTGATGGTTTTCAATTAGAGAATCTCCCAAATAAAGCTAAGTGTACTTTTAATATATCACTTATTATGTTGAGTTTCAGAGAATGAGTATGAACTTGTAAAGTTTTAAATGATTTAGTTCCTTTTTTCTCTACATGTAGCTTGAGCATATCTTTATCTGCTATAGTCCTTTCTTTCAGTTGTTTCGCTTCGGTTGTATTACATACTCGTATATTCAATATATTGATGTCACTCGACCTACATCTTTCTATGATGCAGATACAGGTGTTTAGAATCATCAATAAGCGCTTCATTGAGATCACTTTGCACTTCAGATAACTTTTGTGAGTGTCCTACCATTCCAGCGGCTTTCACATTTGCTTTTAGTTTAGTAGCTTTGAGATGTCGTGGGTCTTTTCCCTGCACCTATCATACTTTTAGAGGCTTCATATATAGTTAGATTTGAGATGTCCTTAGAGTTCTTGTTAAACTGTTTTACAACTATTATGTTTATTACATTGAGTATTTTCAGACGTTTTAGTTGAGTACTGACTTCGAATTTAAAGGATTGAATTTTGATTTAAGTCACATATTGTTTGAGTAAGTTTCCCGCTAAATAGTCAGTCAGGCCAAAGGTTCCCTTAGAGACCAATAATGGTTCTCGAGTGTCGGCCACGTCCAGGGTGTCGGCTCGGAGCATGACACTAGTGAGGAACCAACATTTAGTAGGAATGAAGAGACGTTTCGTCGGCTCAATTCCGACCAGAAGGGAAGGAACAATTTGAAGTATCACCGCTTAATTTGCATCAACATTCTATTGGTGCAAGTGCATGTAAAACTCGAAAGGAGCACATGGAAGCGGCGCCACAAGCAGTGTTGGACACTTTTGCACGGAATTCCCATCGGTGCAGTGGAATATGTATAATTATGTACTATTATCTTGTCATGCCCCGAGCCTACCCCCTTGTAACGACACACTCACTTAGACCCACAAGTGACTCTAAGATAACCTTATTGCATAAAATAACACTAAAATTAGCAAAATCAAAATAAAACTGAAACATATACATGGAAGCTAAAACTGAAATATCTGAATAAAACCCGTAATATAAAATAGCACAATATCTAAAAGACAACATAACATGGTGGAATCTAACTAACTATCTGAAAAGCCTCTTCTAATATGAATGTCTAGGATAAACCCCTAACTCGCTCTAACAATCTGAACTAAAAGACAAATACTGAAGAAAATCATAAAGGTTTTCCTCAGATAGACGAGGACTCACAACCTCATTTGCTAGCTGATCAAATCTGTACTAACCACGGGTCTAATGATGAGCGTCAAAACCTATATTATAAAACAATATAGACTGAAAGTATGCAGTCAGTACTTTGAATGTACTGAGTATGAGGATTATGCATAATACACATGATATCTGACCATATTAAATTTGTAAAATATATTGATGCAATGTCCAAGTAAAATATCATGAAGTTGAGTCATACTAAACTAAAATACATAAGTACAAGGTCATGCAATAGCTGAAAGTCATATCATATTATGGGAGATACTCATAACCAACATAAACCATGTGATCTACAACTAAGAGTTCACTGTACCACTCCTATACAAAAAAGAGAGTGTCTAATACTTGCCATCATAAGGGACCTAATAACTGAGCTAAGGTGGATCAACTAGCTAATGTCCATCTCAGATAAATCATATGGTGGCATGTAGTTCTCGGACTTAAGGATAGCTACTAAAGGGTTACATATACTAAATAAAAACCTTCATCCCTAAAGTCCACTCGATGCTAAATATACTCCCAACGGAAACATACATAACTCTTGAAATATTAATAATATGTACTACTGAATCATATTGATAACTGATACATACTGAGTAGCTCCTAAATCATAATAATTGAAATCATAATGAGGGATACTTTATCTAAAAGCATCATATATATCATGATATGTGAAAATAATCTCGAAGATATTTTATCTAAAAGAATCTAATTCATAAAAAATGATAATCTGATATATGCATCTGAAATTGCATAATTATGAGTCATGAAAATACTTGCATATTTAGGGTTCATGAATTAATCATTAAACACATGGAATTTATAAGTAAAACAATGTAATTTAGGTGAAATCATGAGGAAAACTGATTCACATTGAAAACACATGAGGGTCATTGAAAATTCTATCTTGTAAAAATCATAAACTTGAATTTATGAGTTTTTTTGGGACTCATTGAAGAAATTTTCACAAACCTGGAGTAGAAATCTTGGATTGATTCTTTAAATGGTGACTTGAAACTTGGAACCCTAGTTCTTGCTTGAGAGGACTCTAGAGAGAGAAGAAATCTGATTTGGTGAGGTTATGAGATAATGGGGAAGTAATGGTATTTTACGAACTACTTATTTGTAACGATCGATTTCCATCGTTATAGAAAAGCCAATGGGGAAAATTTTTGGGCTAAAAAACTTTTTGGTAGTAACTTGAAATTTCCCAATCTAGTCCAGATTTGGATGAAATCGGAGTCAGTGGGGTCCAGGAAAATCTGGTAACAAATGGGAGATCTAATTATGAATTTGATTACATGAGTACATAGCTAAGACGTTAAGGAACCCGTACGACTTTACGGAATCGAATTCGGCGAGTAAAACTCCTGAAATTGATCTTAGCGTGAACGGGTATTTTCTGAGTGTCGTGGGATGAAGGTGTGTTGCGTAATGGGGGTTTGAAAATCTTAAATTAGATCTTTTTTTCCATGCAGGCCGCTATGGTGGGATTTGTGTCGTCAGGGCAGGGACGTTATAGCGGGGTGAGGACCGATATGGCGGGACAGGCGCGACTTAAGTCGGAAATAAACCCCAAAAACATTTTATTCTGCACTTTGAGAGCTAAGGAATGACCCCAGGTGTTTTCTTGACAGTTTTCCACCATTCTTGAGGCTAAAGGTAAGGTTTTCACTCATCGAATCCATTTTTCATTCCGTAGAACTTAGTTTCTTGGGTGATTATTGTTGGGGAGGGTTTTGGAACTGTTTGGATGGTGGGAAAAAGCCCTAATTTGGATATTGGGATCATGGGATTGATCTAGGGTTGATAGTGTTGATTTTAATTTGGGTAATTAGACATCATTTATTGATTCCCGTGTTATATTGATTGTTTGTAGACCAAGAACAAGCGGAAGGAATCCGGAAAGGAAAGAACCAAGATTCTAAGGGGATTCAAATTTTGTTCGAGGTAGGTGATAGTTGTGATTTCATGTTGGTGTGATATGTATTTGTAATTACTTCATTATGATGCATGTATGTATGCGAATATTGCATTATTGATCACACTAATCGTCAATAAGGATGATTGAATAATTGTATGCCATGAATCATGACTTGATTGTATGATTATGAGAATGTACATTGTGATTGTGATTGTGATTGTGATTGTGGCTTGTTGAATGGGTCGGGTGTTACGTTCCGACACACTAACTGGGATCGATTGCCACTTACCGGCATAAACATTGGAACGGGTGTCACAATCTGACACACTAACTTGGAACGGATACCACGTACCGGTATACTAACAGTTTGGGTGTGGGTTCAATGAGAGGACCATTGACTTGACATAACTGTATATCTTGAGAACTAGTAAATTGTACGTTGTTCGTAAGTGATAATTGATATTGTATATGTTCGGTGTATGCATGCTTATTATGTTGTAATGACTAATATATATGTTTCGCCTATTGGGATAGCCATGTGATCCTACCAGTACATTGTGGTTGTGTATTGATACTGCACTTGCTCTTTCTTTGTTGAGTATAGGGCATCTTTAGGCGGCTATTGATAAACCTCGCTTAGAAGATCAGTGATCAATCGAATTCAGGGGTGAGCCAGTTCTTCTGGGCTGCCATGAGTTCCCTTTTCATTTATGTCCACATATTCAAACTAGTACTTTAGATTTTATTATGTTTAATTGGGTTGTACCCATTTCCTTAGACTTATGATCCTTGTTAGAGTTTTGGTACATTGACTTTTAGGTCCTAGGCATTATTTACGCAGTTGTTTGATTAGACTATAGAGTTTATGGAAACTCTATTTTTCTTTTAGCATTTAAATTTTCTTCCGTAACTTTAAATGCCTTAGTTTCGATTAAGTTGTGTAGTTCTTGGTTAGCTAATTAGTATTAACAATTCTCCCACTATAGGGTTAGTGCGGGTGCCAATAACGACGGTCTGGGTCGTGACATTATTCCCACTTAGAATAGGTCAAAATGAAATAGTATAGGAACTAGAAGAGTAGAAAAAGATCATACTAAACCTGACTTAAAAACTGAAGAAGTTGTCTACAAGTGCCTTTCACATATCGTACACCACTTCACGGTCCGTGAAGGTGTCCATGAAAGTAGAAGAGATCTAAGTTATGAGGGTCATCTTGTACGGATACCTTTATGGGTAGTATACCCGTCCATGGGCAATGCAAGTGCCCGTAAAAGGCACAATTTTTTATTTCTGTGGGTTTGATTCACGGACCAGTGCATGACTAATATGCCCAAATTATACCTTCCTAAGGAACTATAAGCGGTCAATGTTCAAATATAGAACCTAACACAGGTTAGGACCGATCCCACGATAAATGAGGTCTAGACTTAGCCCAATTGATTGTTAATTGTACTTTTAGTCGATGTATTTCGATAAAAAAAAAGTACAACAAAAGCTTGATTGATTGAATTCTGTAACAAGTAACCAAGTAAGCAGGATTGAATGTTTTATAGAATCAATAAAAGATGAAACTAAGGCATACGTGTTCCCAACAATTCCTTAGCATAGTAAACTTTATATTAGTAACCTTGTCTAGTGTTTAACATGCAAAGTCAGTAAATTTGGAATCTCCTAAGTGGCTGGTCATCCAAATAAGGAATTTCACCATGCAACTTTGGTCGGTCTACGAGTGTGTGCTTTACTAACCTTTATCCTTGACCCAGATTAGCTATTACAAAGGTGGTTCAAGCTATTAGATGAAGTTTGTAGCCATCAAATCTCCATTTTTTAATCTCTTTTCCCATTCGTTACTTCCTCGGTCGGGCAAGTAGGAATAAGGCGGGTTCTAACTTAGACATAATTAAAAAGCAATCAAAGCAAAGAGATCAACAATACATGCATAAAAACTATTCAAAAATTACTAATTATTAGGTCTACTTTGTTAATTTATCATGGTTCCCACAACCCTAGTTGTGGATTTAGCTACTCATGCTTGGGGATCACAATTCATGTTAAATTTGTTAAAATAAATCATGAACTTACAATTAGAGTAGTTGAATTTCGAAATCTTTGATTGATTAACAAAAGATGTATTATAAACAAATGATTCAAAAATTAAAATGGACAAGTGTTTACCAAAACAATTCTCAAACCAAAAACTCAAATTACGAACTGTCTAACTCAAAAATGAGAAATAAACGATTATTTATAGACATATAATCCTAAATAAACTAGGAAAAGAAAAAATATAAAAATTGGGCTTCAACAGTCAGATCTACGGTTGTTGGTCTACGATTTGTAGGTCAAGCTATGATTCGTAGACCTAACCGGTAGACATAAATTCAATAAGGCTATCTGGACTCTTCCTACGAAATTTATCTACGGCTCATAGACCATTGAATTATCCATCCTGGAAGTTCGTAGTCAAAAGTACTGAAACTCATTATTTATAAATCTTTCTACAACTCAGACCTACGGCTCGTAGTGTAACACCCCGACTTTTCAAAACGTCTAAATTAACTCATATATTCGTGGAAAGACAAGGAGGGTGAGTAATAAATTAAAAATGATGTGTTATGTGATATTTTAAGTGTTCAAGTGTGGTATCTCAAGTTTTGAATTTAGGTAAGTGACAAAATAAAAGTTGGCGAAATTACTGTAAATTCCTTTTTAAAGATTTGTCTGAAATTTGAGTCAAATGTCTCGGACGTTTTATCCCAATCTATTAAGATTTATGGTCCCAACGAGCTATGAAATCGAAGGTCTACAAGACTAGTTTCCAACGCATCAAACCGTTCGTTCATACGACTTCAGAATAGAGAGATATTCGCATTTCTGTGGGACTACGCAAGCAGGCACATGAGATGGGGCCCTAAGTCGGTGCAATGTTACATATATCTTCTCCTTCAACCTTTTTTCTCCATTTTAAGCTAAAAAAACGGAGAAATTAGAGAAACCCATTTTTAGGATCAAGTGAAATATAGATTTTCTCGACTTAAGTCCTTGACGAAAGTTGTTCTACGCGTTGGGCTCATCATCGTGGTATAATTTGTTTTATCGATTGCATAGGATATCACACTTTAGTGTTGGGACAGCAAGGGTTTGGATATATTTAAAGGTTT
>JAJOOH010040490.1:0-10564 GCA_029582605.1 Solanum gracilifrons
ATATAAATCGCATGTATTGATAAATTTGGAAATGATTTTTTGGGTGGAAAATTTAGTAACTTTTTACCTCATTTAATGGGTGGGTTGCTGTAATAATTGAGAAATGGAATAGTAGTTAATTAATTGTAGCATCCTTTCTTAAGTGACTACCTATTTTGTTGTCTCATTTATATCCTAGCGATTATCATGAACCCACATTAGTATTCTTATATTTACCTATTTTATTCCCCTTTCACTATTTTAATTCTCTCATTATTGATTATTCTAAGTCTCCCAAATGGTCAGACCTTTTGCATTTTGTAAAATATATTATTATGTCATTATAAAAAGATCAAAATAAAATAAAATTGGTGTCTTCTTTAAATGTCAAGCACTGCAACCAATCAAATATTGTTTTAATATCATTATATCAACTTATCAAATTCAGCGCAACACTATTTCAATCTCATTAGATGAACTTTTTAAATTTTTGAGTCAGGTTTTATTATTCTAACTTTATATGTAATTGAGGAGAAGGGGCCAAACACTTTTGGAAAGGGCTATATGTAATTAAGTAAAATATTTTAGAATGGCGAAGTACATATTATTCTGTAGTTACACTTATTATCTTGTTTGAGAGCGGAATAAACTACCATTCTAATATGGTGGCAAGATGATACTTCACAAACAACAATCAGTATCCTTGAAAAAGTCCATCAGATTTGAAATCAAGTACTCCCTCCGCTTCAATTTGTTTGTCTGGTTTTGACTTGACACGGTGTTTAAGAAAGTAAAGAACAACTTTTGAATCTTGTGGTTTTAAACTATAGATACATAGAATGTACCAAAATGTGTTTTAATCTTGTGGTCTTAAACATATCATGTGGAAAGTTGAAATTAGACACATTCTTCTTGAAACAAACTAAAAAGGAAGCAAGACAAACAAATTGAGATGGAGGGAGTATGATGCATTGTATTGACGTTGACGCCTAATAGTCGCAGCTCTGCCCTGTATATATAGGTGTTGTGTTCAAATCCTACCCAAGGTCGTCCCCTCTTGTTCTTACACCTTCCACTATTCAGACAATATACCCTCCCAAAAAAAGTGATATGACATAATTTTAGCAAAAGAAACCTTTTTTGATTGCATAGTAGTAGAGAGTAATCATATTTTCTAGTCACAACTGAATATATATCAAGTGTTGAGGATTTATAGCTTTGTCAATAAAAGTTAAGCGATAATTCCTATAGTTCTATTACAATTTGCTACATTTCTGTTTAGATCATTATATGCTGAGAAGTGACTTCCTCTGAATATGCTAAAGTTTCTATTTATGCATTTCTTTTATTTACAAGGTAATAAGACTTATTGATTGAAGAGAGAATTTCCTGCATAAAGGATCCATACAGAAGTATAGAATATACGTATCCTATTTTTTGCAGAAGGTTGACAAATATCTGCATTAACTAGACTGCCACAAGTGCTTCAAACCATTTGCTAATACCTTTTTCCTGAGATTTCAATCTCCCTTCGATGTTGTCTCTCCCCTCAATACCCTCACTCGTCTCCCTTGCTGTTCTTCATTTTGCATGGATATCAAAAGGTTAGCTCATTAGTCATGGGTCAATTTCTGCTTCCCAGGATCATTTTTACCTCTTATTTCTATACTTGCCTTGGTCCTTCCATTCCCAGCTTCCTCATCATTTTCTCGAAATATTTCACCTTACGAATACTTTGCTCCCTCTTACCTCTCAAATCAGTCTTCTTCGTCAGATTTGTCCAATGAGGGTCCCTTCCCAAAGTATCACAATCTGAGGCACATGGTATAGGTACCAATGCCCATTTGCTCCTCTGAGCAGCAGAATCGTGAAGCAATAGTGCTCAAAGTCTTTCCCTTAAGCCTCTCCAGAGCTTCCTGTTTTTCAGCTATATATCAACTTCTTTCTGTGACAATGTGAAAAGCCCCAGCATCCACCTGTCTTCTTGGTGAATCTTGCACCTGTCTCCTTGTGAATCCAGCAAAAACTTGAATTGAAACTTTTGTCGAGGCAGTTTCCAGAATCTTATAATTCCCTTGTGTAAAAATAATGGTTATCTATCTTAGAGATTTAAATTTTTAATGTAACCATGCATTACTTTATTATGGTTGTTTGTTTTCCTTCTTTTCTTTGTTTTATGTCACTCTTTCGGTAAAATAATCAGTCCCTCGCCAGTGAAGTGTTGCATAATGAGGGAAAATAAGTCCTTGAAGTTGAAAGTTCGAAGTAATTGGAATACCTAGTTCGAGAAGTTTCACCAACACATAATGGGGGCTTCTGAGTCTCTTAACCTTGAATATCCACACTGCTTCACCTTAATTCCATTTCCTAGAAAAGGGAAGTGTGGTTCAGAATGACCTGAGTTTCTGCTCCTGAATCTTACTCCTTTTTAACAATGTACATAGTTCTCTGAACATGAAAACTCACAAATATGTTTTTAAGCCATTGTAACCATTCCCCGCCTTTTGATTTGACAGAATATCTGCCAAAGTTAGATAATTAAAGAAAAGTTAGTTTTCGGAAGGTCTGCTGATGTGCATCACCTGAAACACTTTTGGATTTAATGGTCTTCTCTCTTTTACTTGGCAGTAATTGGGCCAATCAACATGAAAAGGGGTGGACCTCGCATATCACTCTTTGAACTGTGCAAGAAACTGCAGTGGCCAATGCCTAGTTTTGAATCAATAGAGCGTACATCCAAGTAAGTAAAACCAGTTTATGTGCTAACCAGTTCTTTCCTTCTAGTTTTTATCAAACTGTTTGCTAGATTGTTGCTTATTGAGTGTAAATTCCGGCCAGATCACTTATTGAATGTGGTGAAGGCTCTGATAAAAGGAAGGTTTACAACACTTTTGCATCTCAAATCTCGCTGACAATACCTGACTATGGTTTGATAGAGCTTACCGGGGATGAAAGAGCTGATAAGAAAAGTTCACTTGATTCAGCGGCACTTCACATGTTATATGAGCTAGAACGACAGGGAAAAATAGCCATTGGAAATCAATGAATTGTCGTGAGTGTAAATTCTTACAATCTTGCTCTAAGGCGTAGAAATTTTAGCATTTTAGGTCTCTTCGGTAAGGGAATCCAGAAATTGCAGTGTATATTTGCATTGAAAAGTAGTAACAATCTTAATAGTTGCGTATCAGGCGGGCATGGTTTCTGTTCCAGCCATTATTGGAAATCCAATTGAAAATAGGGATAAACTTTTTGAAGTGTATAACGGGGATCGTTCTTATGTTTTCTATTAAACCCTGATTTAACTTATCTATTGGGACTTCCTTTTTCATCTGCAACACTTATGTTACAAGTGAAACTTCAGGATCGTGTCCTAGAGTTCAAAACCTGTACCTTGTGAACTCTAGGACAGTGTTTGAAGTTTAATTTTTACATTGTCTGACGTTGGGTTCTTGCAGTTCTACATTTTACTTTGTTGCCACATTTTAAGTTGCTTCATACGCCACTCAAACTTGGCTTTACTTCCAACTCTGAGTATGTACATCTAGACACCTGAACTTGTCTTCACCGAGTCATATAAACACTCCAACTTGCAAAATGATTATCTAGGCACCTCTAAAATTTATGTGTCACTCATCAATGTCGGATGTCCATGAGACATAATAGGAACGAGTTTGAGTGTTTAGTTGCCAGTTGAGATCAAGTTGAAGTGTTTAGATGTGCACTCGGAAAGTTGGGATGCTTATTTGTTAGTTGAGGCAAAATTTGAGATTTTTTTTATGTATTATGTCTATATTCTAATTAGCAGTTCTAAAAGTTTATTTGTAACAATTTTGTGTTGGGAAATATGTTTAGAATAATTTGGATGAAGATTATGTTTTGTAAACAAAACTGTAATCAACCAAATTAAATGTCTATAAAACCAAGACAATGTATCTACGTTTTTGGGTATAATTTAATGTATTTTGGACGGAAAAAGAAATATTACCTAAACTGACCTACAAACTAATCCATTCATTTGAGATTTGACAGATTTTATTATGTCTTGTGGTTTGAAGTAGCATTGTTATTATAGACGATATTTTCAACATATAAAAATACAAGAAAGATTTAGGAGAGAATAAGAGTAAAATAAAAGGGTAAATATTTAAGGAAAAATTACTTGAGCGGGTGCTTTAAATTAATATTTATTACATTTAAACTTATTTTATTTTAGTATCATCTATAGTGATACGTTACAATACTTTTATTTAATACATGCTATTTTATTTTTTTGAGAACACTTTCCAATTTGGGGGAAAAGAGCCGCGCATCATCTCCTACACTCTTTCTACACTTTTAGGCTTGTTAGGTTTAATCCTTCTATTGTCATTTGAGTCCAGCATCAAAATGGACACTTTTTGAATCCTGAACACCAAAAGGGACCCTCTCTAAAAACACACACCAAAACAGACAGCGGCGAACTACAACTTCCATCTTTTAACTGTTAGGATCGAAATAAGCAGGTGTAATGCGGAAGCTAGCAAAGCAAACCTCGAAAGACCATGACAAATAAGATAAACGAGAAACACACCAAAAGAGACAGATTTAACGTGGTTCGGTCAATCGACCTACATCCACAAAGGAGATGAGCAATCCACTATAAATATGAGAGTACAAAATATAGAGAGAAACAACCTCAACCAATTCACTCGGAATACAAGGAGGTACACAAAATTCTCCCCCATAACCGCAACTCTCAAAACCCTAGGACTACATTAAGAATACTGATTAAATTAGAAGGAACAAGTCTATATTTGTAGAGTCTTAAAACCTTTCCTACAAGAAAATGACTACTCAAAATATTAAAACATTTTCCTAAAAGGAAAACCTATTTATGGTAAGAAACTCAGGGAAATTAATACCTAACAAATCTCCCCCTTAGCCTGAATTTCTGACAAAATAAATTCATTCACCTTCTTCACATAATCTTCAACAAATTGCATCTCTTCTCCATAATCTCCTCCATCAAATCTACGTCTCGACACAAAGAACCTCTCTGAAACAATTTCTCCAGATCTTCATTACTGTCAAAAAGGTTGCGGCTAGAACTACACCCGCCAAGATAAACACCCATCTCTAACATGGCTCCATGTGTATTTTGCTAAAAACATGTGTATTTTGCTAAATACATGTGTATTTTGCTAAAAACAAAGTTAGTTCACTTGAAACATGGCCGTTTGGTACAAAGATTACTAATGCAAGGTTTAATAATGTAGTGTTTAATAATATAGGAATTAGTTTTTATTAAGTGTTTGATTCATTACTTAATTCCCACCTTATTTTGTATTTGGTTTAAAAATTCTACAAAATGCTTTTTTCCTATTATACCTTTGAGTTATTATGAGATTTTCTATTTGATTTAACTAGTCAAGTTAAATACTAATATTAATTTTGAGGGGTGATGTGCCACTATAGAGATCCTTGATAGCATGGTATATTTCGAATTTTTTATTGGTCAAATATACCTTAAACTTAACACAAATTTAAGGCTACTTAAATTATTCAAATACACAAAGCTTATTTAAAAAAAAAAAAACAAATAGTTCAAGTGGTCAATGGACGAACTACATTTTTAAAAAACCCGGAGAAAAAACAATATAGCAAATCAAACATGGAGAAAAAAAATTTAGTATGTGAAATCATCAAATTACATTGAGCGGATTTGGAAAATTAAAAAGAACATTTATAATTATTCCAATATAAATAAAAAAGGATATTAAATTACAAAAGAAATTTAAGAAAAAAGTTTGGGGGATAGTTTAGTCATTTAGGGGTCTTATCCAAGGTTTGTTAAACCTTGGATTAGTTATCCCTCCCTTTTCTAGGGATAAATAAGACCTTGTATGAGGTTTAACTAATTCATGGATTAATTCAAATAAAGTAACCAAACAATATTTTTGTTGGATTAAATTTTAATCCAGGAACTATTTTGATTAATACCTCCTGCCAAACCGGTTATCTTTAAATAGTTCTAGAAAAAAGCAAGTTGTTTTTTCTTCTTTGGCTTCTCTTTTTAGGAAAAGAAAGAGATTAGGATTTTCTTCCCTTTAACATGAAAGATCAATCTTTTAACTGGTTATTGACTGACCCCCTTTTGAAAAAAAAGAAGGTGATTTTGTTGTTAGAAATTAGAAACATCAATTCTATGAAGAGATCTAAAAATAACATGTACATTTTTAGCTATATTATCCCTAGTCAAAATTGTTAACAAGAAGGAGTGATGGTTATATTCTTCTAGTCAAGAAAATGAAATCTTAATTCTTCCCTCTTATTTCCTTTTGTTTGCAAGTCTTTTCATTGTTGTTAGCACCCAAAACTACCTAGCTACCTATATGGTCTTCAATATATATATCAATATTGATTGATTGATTAAGTAGCTTGAGTACTATTATTCTAGTACTGGTTTCAATTTTTTTTTAATAAAAAAATTTATGAAGTTTTTGATTAGTTTGTAAACAGAACTTGGACAATGAAATCAACAAAGTCAAGAAAGACAATGACAACATGCAAATAGAACTCAAGTAAATTTATTAAACTTCTCTCTTTACTTTATTAGTTTAGGCTCTTAGGACGACTTTTAAGTATTTATCACTTTGATTGTGTGTTACATTTTTTGTAATGTGTTCAATTAAATTTAATAATTAATGTGTTCTTATATAGTATTTATCACTTTGATTGTGTGTTACAGAATGAGTTTTTGAGGATGATGAGGAAAAAGGTATGTCCAACACTATGTAATGTGTTTGAAGTACATAAATGTTCTCTCTAGCTAAACTATTATCGTTAATTTTCAGTATTCATACTTAAACTATTACGTGTTTCTCCCTTATAAACTATCACCGTTTTATGTTATTTTTAAAAATAACTAAATTTATTCAGAATGAAAAAATAAACATTGCTATTTTCTTTCGACATATGGAGTAGCCTCTTGCATTTTTTTCTTATTTAATAAAAACATTGTTGTTAACTTTTCTGTGATGTTCAATTATATCATGTGTTGTACATTTTCTTTCTTATATTTTTGACATACTGTGGTGTTTGAATGGAAATTAATTCCACAGACTCAAAATATGGAGCAGGAGCAACTTAACACCCAATTGGTATGGTTATCATATTAACTTAATTTTAACATATATATATATATTTGCTGTCTTTTTTCTTTTTCACAGTTTTAACACTTTAAATGTCTCATAAAAGACATAATACACATGTATATTAGAGGGAAAATTCGAGATTTGAACTTGATAGGTTTAATTATCTTTAAGATTCTTATAGACCTAAATTCAAATTACTTATTCCGCCTTGATCAGTGTATAACCTAGCTTTCTCAAAAATCTTGATGTTTTGTTGAGAACGATTTTGAATGAAGTACTAATGAACATCATACTTCGTGTACGTTTATTTAGATATACTCATTAACATTTTGAGATGGAACGTCCCTAGGTCATTAAGTTGCTAGTTAATTAGTTATGCAGGTATTAAAATGTAGAAATTAGTTATATAGAGTTTATTTATTCATGTGCTCCTTATTAGCTATCCATCTTCTACGCAGAATTATAAATTGATAGCCAAACACCGCATTATTTGGTGTGTTGAACTTTATACATAGCATGCAACTATAATGTTGCCAAACAATGTTTATAGTAATTTTAATACATGAATAACTCGTCACTTTCTAACCAGCAACCAAACTATATACCGTTTCATTAACATTTTAAGATTCCTAACGCCCTCGATACACATATATATATTTTCAAAGATTAATTTGGTGCACTAACATTTAGTTTGTTTTGGACAAATTAATGACAGAGGCAACTAGAGATAGCAAGCATCAATAGGAACATTGGAGAAATAGGGGAAGTATTTGAGCAAACAACCAATGCCTTTTGCCTTGAGAGTCCAACGTAACCTAATTTGCCCCAGAGGTTCTAAATCAAACCTCCATCTCTATGTTTGATCATCATCAATGAAACACCTTTTTATTGGTAATATTGTTCTAATAATTTGTGCTTTCAACAAACTTTGGTGTGTAATATGATCAATATTCAATACTCATCTCTACTCCATGCTTTTAAGTGACATTATATATCCTGGCTCGAAGACAAAGATATTTTCTATTGGTGAAAACTTGGAAAGGATCAAGAGTTGTGACAATTCGAGTTTGAGGGGATTAAGTAAGAGAAAATGGAAGAAAACACAATTTAAATATGTTTTGGATAAGTAAGAATTCATCATTATAGGATGAAATTCAAACTTGATAGATGGATGAACTAAAGGGAGATACATAGCAAGAAGACAAATCAAACATGAGTCTTTGTAAATAGTTACAATTAGTTGTAATAATGTGGCTCTAAATGGGATTTATTTAGGCATAATTTGTGGATCTCGTCTTTTATAATTAATTAACTTAGCTATGTATATAGTGGTTATACTAAAATTCTCGAAGCTATTAAATTAGCAATTGTCCACAAGATACAGCATTACGCTCTCTGACGTTGTTGTCAGCTAACTTTCTCGAAACTCAATGCTATTATAATTTGTATTTCGACATATATTACTTTAACTACTGATTTACTATTCATTTCATACAAGTTAATTCTGTGCAGTCCTATTATTTAGTCAATTCAACACACTTAGTGTCTATTTGAATTATTGTTGAGAGCTCAGAAGCACTTATTTTGAGAAGAAAAAAAAAAATTTTAAAAAATAGATGTTTGGCAAACCTTTAAAACTGTTTTTTAAATAGAAGCAGAAGCAATTTTTCTGCAATTGGAAAGAAGCTAAAAATTTCTGTAGAAATAGAAAATTATTTTTTTCAAGACTAAAATGTCTATATATATATATTACCTTAAAGGCACGAACTCCTAACTTGAATGTTAAATTACTATAATATTCCTAACTTAAAACACTCATCTATATCTATTTGACTAGCATATGTTCTCTTAAAAGGTTGTGACGTTTTCGATCAGTTGTGACTTTTCGATAAGTTGTGACTTTTTTCAAAGGTTTGTGATTTTCCAATGAGTTGTGTCTTTTTCAAAGAGTTGTAATTTTTTCAATGAGTTGTGACTTTTCCAAAGGGTTGTCACTTCTCGAAAAGGTGATGACTTTTCATACTACCCTTTGTTGACTATATATAGAGGGGTTTCCTCTCATTTTTCAACCACAATATTTTTTTAATCTTCTACTCTTCTTCTTCTTGCATTTTAAAAAAATTGTGTGATTTATTGTCGTTGAGTGAGTTGGAAGTTTAGCGGAATATGATGTACTGTTATTCAGATGAAGTAAATTGTTCTATCCTAAGAGGATATATTACATAACCTCGAGT
Organism: Solanum gracilifrons; assembly: GCA_029582605.1. Taxonomy (NCBI): domain Eukaryota; kingdom Viridiplantae; phylum Streptophyta; class Magnoliopsida; order Solanales; family Solanaceae; genus Solanum; species Solanum gracilifrons. The sequence continues at coordinate 9,347 of JAJOOH010040490.1, forward strand.
ACTTGAGGAAAATATTTTTTGATGATATGATAATTGTTTTTTTCTTCATATATATAGTAGTATGTAATTTTTCAATATATGAAGTTAACTTGATGTAATCTAAATCAATTTGTTGTTGTTAAAAATTTCTCTTTTGATGCAGATATATGCTTTTGAATATCTTTTTCCAAAATTATTAAACTTCTCAAGTGTCTGAGAATTATCATGATTTGTTTTGTTGATGCTCAAGACATAAGAATGACTTTATTTATCAATACTTCTTAGGTGATTTAGATTGTCAGGATGTTTGCTTCAAAGTAGTTATTAGAGAAAATACATAAAGTCACCATTGAAGTTGTCCCGAATTTTCAAAAAGACACCTTAACTTTGCAACCGTCCTATTACCCCACTAAACAATTTTGAACATAAATTATTATATCATTTTTCGTCCACCTGACCTAGAGAGTGGTGTGCTGTAACACCCCGTATTCGAAACAGACCAAAATACAGATTTCGAGAAGTTGCAGGTGCAACTTACGGTCACCATCCACGAACCGTAGGTCAGACCACTGCCCGTACTGGTGGTCCGTGGTTCACCACTGCAACCCCTCCCAAACCAGCTCAGAAAAAAATATGATAAGTCTCGACTCACGGACAGTCCCACGGTCCGTAAATTAGACCACGGTCCGTGGTCTGTGTCCATGGATTGAGACCTCATTTACCCAGTCTCTGACACAAACTACGGTCGACCAGAACGGACCGTCAATCGATCCACGGTCCGTAGGTCTGACCGTAAGTTAGGGTCAACAGCCAGTTAGCTGAAAATTATTGATGGGTCAACTTCAGATGGTCATAACTTTTATCACAAAAGGAATTGTGTGTCCCATGAACTATGGTATGATAGATAATTGAATTATCTTTCCAACGCCACCTAGTTTGATAAAATCCGACCTCCGAGTAAAAAGTTATGCTCGTTTTAGTGAAGCCATGTCGGGCAGACTCGACCTACAGACCCAATCAACGGTCCGTCGATTGAATGATGGCCCGTCAGTCCAGTCCGTCGATCACTCCGACAACAGTTAATTCAGGGGTCTTTTGGTCTTTTCCTATTTCGTTTAACCCCTAAGATACGTCGTTTAAACCCTAAATCATGAGGTTTTAATCAATTTAAGCCTAGAAACATAACTAGAACTTATCCAAGTCAATTCATTAATCAAAATCTTAGAAAATTAGAATCAA
>JAJOOH010040492.1:0-10981 GCA_029582605.1 Solanum gracilifrons
ATATATAAATAAATAAAGGAAGTAATCTGACATTAAGAACAACCTGTCAGCTTGAATGCTATGAACCCTTAACATGTTGGATTATATATAGTAAAATAATACATATATAGAGATGTTGGATTTATGAGATCTGCATGATTGAAGGGAATTGGAAAAGTTGTTGTCATGTGACCAGGAGGTCAAAAGTTCAACCTGTGGAAACAACAAATGCATGATAAGACTACGTACAATAGACCCTTGTGGTCTAGCCCTTCTCTAGACCCATGCATAGCAGGAGCTTAATGCACCAGACTGTCCTAACACTTGCCCAAGAATGATAGTTGTCTATTTGAACCTTCAAAACCACAGTAACAGTGACGAAAAAATGTGTCATCCTCGAATGAGCATCAAACCAATGGCTGTAACAATAAGCGTAGACGGAACTCCAAATTTAAGATGACTCCAGAAGGAGAGATTGTAGCCAAAGTGTTGAGCCCGACGAGCCTGTTCACACACTATTAAGTTTGCTGCTGATCCTAAGAGTGAAAGGTTCCCTGCCACGGTGCTGACCCAAGCTAAGATGAGCCATGCTTTCTGCTCACTCTCAGGAGATATTGCAGCTGCTGATGCAGCAACTCGTCCTCCGAGCAGCAATACTAAGGCCAAATAAACATTGTAACTATAATTAAGATTTAACTTATATAAGACATGATTGCACGATCATCGTGTTTGGAACTAAGATGCAGTTTTCTCTGTTTCTTCATCTCCTTACACTTTTCTTAGTCTTGTAACTTTTAATTCCAATAGAACTTCTTTGAACAATTAAATGTCATTCTCCCTAACCCCTTTAGCTACTTGTTTTATACTTTATTTGTACACATACATTAGCCAACAATTGTATCTCGTAAAACATATAATGAGCGAAGAAACGAAATCCAAGAATATGAAGTAAAAATAAACAGTGTTGATTTAGGTTTAAGGGTGTTAAATTAGGTCTTGGGCCTAACTCACACCCCAAAAGCTAGCTCAAAGGGAGCAGGATTGCTTATAAGGAGTCCACCCATCTCATTAACCACCGATGTGGGACTTTTGTCATTCTTTAACAAAGGGCTCAAAAAGTGCAGGAGACACATACCAGTAGGCACATTTGAAGCCACATTTGACAGGACCAGTATGACCAGTGCAAGAACTGCTATGCCTGCAGCATGATCTATCTTGGAATATGGCTCCATAAAATCCCAAAGAGCACTTGGAATCCCAGTTTTGTTAAAGCCGTCAACCGTGATAAACATACCGCAGAAGAATATCAAAAGTGAATATGAAACCTGTACAATCGAAAGAACAGAATGAATAAGATACATCAAATGGTAACAGATTACTGTTAAACAATTCTGCTACCTTTTCTAAGCTAGGCCTGGCATCTTTGAAATCAAGAACCACGAGCGCGAGCGCTGCAGTTATAGCAGTCCAAGACATGTTCAGACCCATTAGCAAAGCTATTAGCATACCAATGGTAACAAGATAAACACATATTTTCCACAACTTATTTCTCCATACTTTTGGAAAGTACCACATTTCGTCATAAGCTGTGAAGTTTTCATCTTCATATTCATCAACAGATGAAACTCTTTTTGAAGAGACATTCTCCTCTCTTTTCAGTAATGATCCATCATTTGTTCCTTCTTTTGAGGCATTTGAATTCCTAGACGAATCAAATGCCTTTTGTATTTCACTTTCTCCAACAATGACACGATTTCTAAGCGTCTCAGCATGATTTGTGTGACCATTAACTTTAGGAGAAGTGCCGATAGCTATTGAATCTAAGGTATGATTTAATTCTTGAGAATTCAAGGAACTAAGATGTGACAATGTCGCTGGAGAAAACCGATGAGAAACTACTTCCTCTTCAGGAACTAGTTCCGCAGCAGCATCCTCTACATCCTTCTGTACAGACAACAACTTCCAATACATACAAAGCAGAAGCAGAGCATTAACAACTACGCCAACAAGCATTGCAGGAAAAACACCAAATAAAAACTTCCCAAAAGATATCTTGCTTTGTACTGCTATAACTAAGTTCTGTGGATTCCCAATCGGAGTTACTGAAGATCCAATATTCGCACTCGAAGCAAGAGCTAACAGGAAAGGATGCGGTGGTAGATTCTGTTGCCTAGCTATTTTCAATACAAACTCAGTTAATACAACGCAAGACGTATCATTGGTAAAAAAAGCACTCGAAACAGCTGAGATCAAGCAGATTCGACAGAGCAAATCCTTAGCTCCCTGACTCTTCCAAGCCAGCAATTTACCTAAGTATTTAAACATATCTGCTCTTTCTAGATAAACACTAACAACCATAGTTCCAAAGAGAAGGCCTAAGATTGGAAGATCAATAGCAGCATATGCTTGATCCGGAGTTATGACTCGAAAAATGACCATAAGCATAGCTCCAAGGAGAGAACCTGCAGTTCTTCCAATAGGCATGAAAGGTACAGCAGGGAAAACAGCCAATACCCAAAATACAGCAAAGGCAATTGAACCAAGAACTACTTTAACAGTTGGTGCCATAGCCATTTTTTTTTTGTTTCAAAGTATTCTGATTATCAAACCCTTGATAGTCAAGATGAATTTTGTAAATATTGAAAAACAACAATTAAGCATATTCCAGCAGAAAGCAACAAAAATTTTCACAAGATCAACAATTCTTTGAAATGCAAAATTTTGAGTTGGATATCTGAAAAGGGTAAGTTGAGTTTGTTTCAGAGATCAATAGATAGAATAAGAGATATAAGAAGCAGTGTAAAAGCAATTGTACTTTACACTGAAATCAGCCAAAAAAAGGTTTGTCTACTTTGGGCTTTTTGGCATTACTCGTTGGATGTGAATAAAATTTTATCAGGAAACGCTTTTGATTCAAGGTAAACTGCATTGGATCACTCCTCCTCACCGCTAACTTGTCAGAAAGACCCCACCTCATCCTTACTCCTCATACTTATTCGTATCTGTATGTGATAATTAAATTTCAATATATTGTTAATCTGTCATGTCACATAATAAGTTAATCTTAATTAAAAAATAAAAAAAATATCCCTAAACATAACCAGAATTTAAGAGGATATATTAATGATATTGAAAGATCAAATATGTATATAAATTTAATTAATTAAGTAATTTTTTTTTAAACTATCAAAAGTTCCATGATGAAACCAATAATATTTTCGATACTTCATAAACTTGCCGATAACTTCGTTCCCATTTGTTTGTCCATGATAATTCAAACACAAGTTTTTTAAAAAAAACTAAAAAACAAACAAACATATATAACGTCATTTCAATAAATGCGAAAAACACCTTAATACACTATCGCAATAGGATATATTTTACTACATGATAGAAAAGAACATTAAGAACAGTTTTAAATCAGACAAAATATTTTTTAATCTTATAAATTTTAAATATCTCAAATTAAAGAATATATTTTTTTACACAAAATAAATAATAAATAATTTTCCTATTTTTCTGCTTAGGCAGTTGATACTAAAATTGCATCTCCAAGGTAGTGGTAGGGGAGGTGCCAACCGGCAATTATTTTTTTATGTTTTTTATTTTTTTATAACTATTTGACTTTCATCAAACTAAGTTGAACCGCTACACTATGGTGAACGAATTATTGTAATCCAAAGGTCTACAGATTTCATCTGAATTTCTTTGATATTAAATTTTATTATTTAATTATGATTAAATTAAAATTATTATCTTAAAATATATATTATTAAATATTAAATTTCCTTTAGTTTTTCATATATTTATTCTTCAAATTTTAAGCGGAAAAGATCCAAATATGTCTATGAACTTTGAGAAAAACTCATTTATGTCATTCGTTAAAAATTTGGCTCATATATGTCATTTTTATTTGAGAAAAAACTTATTCATGTCATTATTTGTTGACTTAAATAGCATAGATAGATGAATCAAATTTTTAACAGCTGACACATATGAGCATTTTCGCAAAGTTTAATATGATAACATATTTGAGCATTTTTTTTAAAAAATAATTAAATTAATGATGTGGACAAATCATAATTGATTACGTGTAATAAATAATTTTGCAAATTTAAAACTTTTTTCCGTTAACAATTAAATAAGCATGTATGAACCTTTTTTCAAACTAAAAATGATATAAATAAATTAAACTTTTAACGAATATTGACCCAAATAAGTTCGATAACAAATTATAATTTTCCCCCAAATTAAATTTTTTTAATAAAAATGCTGACTACACCTCTTATTATATAAATTTGAGAAGTTAGAAGAATGTAATTACAAAATGGCCTAGGATTAATTAAACAATAAATCATTTAGTGATCTGGTGACGTAATTATAACCATGTTAGCTTTCTGAAAAATATTAAGATAATGAATTATTGAGAACTGAAAAAAGATAATCATTAATTAGTATATTCTTACCTATAATAAATATATACCTATTGTCAGTTGAGACTTGATTGTCAAGTCAGATGTATGTGGACCTTAAATTAGAGTAGATGAACATTATGACCTGGATAATTGTCCACCTCCCAGTTTATGCAACAATTTGGATATGCGATTTGTGATTGTAATTTTAAATTCTTAAAAAAAACACAATTATCATTTGAATTATGATTTTATTTCTTTTTTAAATATAAAATTTTGATTAGTAAGTATTCGAGAGTTATTTGATGTGATATAAAATATAATAATTTCACGGATAAGATATAGGATTCTTTTATCCTGCTTTTGAATTGAGTATTAGGCAGTTTTGAAATTATTTATTCGACTATTTACATTCTAGTAATGAGATAAGTTATCTCATATGTATGATGAAGTAAGTTATCTAGGAATTAATAATTCCAAACGACCCCTAGGCGTATAGCTACACTAATAATACTTTTATTTTTAAAAAAAGACTCATCATTTTTAAATTTTAAAAATAAATACTTATGCTCAACGTAAAGAAATTAATTTATGTGAAGAATTATATTAAAGAGTAGATCGTTACTATTATTGTTGATTAGTGAATCTTTAAAAACAACTGTGTATTTGAAAGTTTTATAATAGCAAATACTTATTTATAAAAGTAACATCAAAATCTATAATTTATTAGTTTGATGTCTTAGGATATTTTAATTTTTTTTTGAACTATAATTTGCTCATTTGATAGATGTATAAGAATTGAAGAAATTTAATAGTTCTTATGACTTGTGGAATTTTTATGTTATACGAAAAATGTACAATTTAAGAAATTCAAATTACACGTCTAAACAAATTAACTTTTTACTTTAAATCATTCTAATTTCAAATCATATCTAAACGCAACCTTTAGTGTTCGCCAAAATAATTGTGTGGGTACAAACGAAGTTGAATTTGTAAAATCAAAATCAAACGCAAATAAATTAGGTCAAATCAACCTCCTTTTTTTCGACCAAGCCAAAGAAATACAAATAAATGAACTAGATATTAAATTAGACAAAAGTAAGAAATTTGAATGTTAAAATGCAAGAATCTATATATATATATATATATAATATAAAGGAGAAAACATAGATAAGGTGATGTGACACTTTATATGACTTTCATTCATATTTATTTTTTCTCCTTTTTTGAGATTTTTATCTTAATTCTTTTCATTAAATATTTTCTTATTAAATAATTTTTTTTTATCATATTTACTATTCTAATTATATCTAATGAGTTACAAAAAACCTTCATCTATTCATATTCTCTACTTAAGTAGCATGCCTCTTTAACTCCTTCCTAACCATTCTTATGAATTATCAATCTATAAATAACAATCATTCATGGAGATGTTGAATATTTGTTTTCCATTTTCTCATTCTTTCTTTCTATTAGTATAGATTTTTCTCTTTTTTTAAAATAATAATTTATTCTTCATCTTTTTCATAAGGAATCAATAAAAAGATAGTGAGATGATATGTCATTTACTTTGATGAAGATCAAAGATATATTCTTCAAAGATTCATTACAAAGAGATGTTCTCATTAGTTTGTGTCACGATCCAACCCACAGCGCCGTGCGGGCACCTACTCTAACACCGAAGTAGGAGAACCCTTGATCCGCAAACGGTTAAAACATGCGGGCGATTAAGAAAATCGGAGGTAAAAGGAAATTCATGAGATTTTTAGATAAATGAGCGTTTAAACAATCCAAAGTTAAATTTGTAAATAAATAACTCCCCAGGCAGTCTAAACACGTACAAGATGTCACGACCCAGACCGTCGTGATTGACACCCACACTAACCCTCCGGTGGGAGAGCCATTAATACTAATTAGCTAACCAAAGAACTACACAACTTAATCAAAACTAAGACATTTAAAGATACATAAGCAGATTTAAATGCAAAAGTCAAGTAAAGTTCCCAAAAACTTCAAAAGATCTAACAACGACTAACAAAACATTGCAGAAATGTTCCCTAGAACCTAAAAGTCAATGTACCAAAACTCTAACAAGGAACCATACATCTAAGGGAAATGGGTACAACCCAATTAAACATAAGAAAATCTAAAGTACTAGTTTGATTCCGAACAAAAATGGACTGAACATAACGAGAACTCACGGCACCTTGGAAGAACTGGTTCACCCTTGAATTCGATTGATCACTGATTTTCTAGACGAGATTTGTCAGTAGCTGCCTGAATATGGCATGTACTCAACAAAGAAAGAGCAAGTGCAGTATTAGTACACAACCACAGTGTACTGGTAGGATCACGCAGTTATCCCAATAAATGAAACATATGAAAATAATCACAACATAATAAAATATGCATATACGGAACATATACTATATTAGTCATCTTATCAGGATCAACGAATAATTCCACATTCTCAAATACATCAATACCACAAGTCAATGGTCCTCTCATGGAACCCATACCTAAACTGTTAGTGTACCGGTAAGTGGTACCTGATCCAAGTTAGTGTGCCGGACGTGACACCCGATCCCATATGTGCGCCGAAACGTGGCACCTGATCCAAGTTAGTGTGTTAGAACGTAATACCCGATTCATTCAACAAGCCACAATCACAATGTACTTTCTCATAATCATACAATCAAGTGTTGATTCATGGCATACAATTATTCAATCATACTCATTTACGCTTATTGTGATCAATAATGCAACAGTCGCATATATACATGCATTAAGATGAAGTAATTACTAACATACATCACACCAACATGAAATCACAACCATCACCTACCTCGAACAAAGCTTGAATCCTCCTAAGAAACTTGATTCTTCCCTTTCCAGATTCTTTCCGCTTGCTTTAGGTCTACAAACAAATGATTTAATACGGGGATCAACAATTAAGGTCGAATTTACCTGGATTATGATAAACCCAATAACCCAAGACCCAAGTTATGATCCTAAGTGCAGCTAGGGTTTTTCCCGGCATCCAAAACCGTCAAAACCCTCCCCCAACGATATACAATCAAAATTTTACATTCTACAGATCGAAAAACAGAATTGGGGAGCGAAAACCTTACCTTTAGCATCAAAATTCGTGGAAAACTGTCAAGAACTTGCCTGGGGTCGTCTCCTAGCTCTCAAAAATAAAAAATGTAGAATAATGATGTTTTTGGGCTTTATTTCCGACTTAAGTTGCGACTGTCTCGCTATGACGACCCACATCCCGTCACAGCGACCCCGCCCTAGTGGGAATAATCCCTCTTTGACGGCTTGCACGGAAACAATGAGCTAATTTAAGAGTTTCAAACCCTCATTTCACAACACACCTTCATCCCATGACACTCAGTAACTACACTTTCACGCTAAGATCAGTTTCGAGATTTCTACTCGCCCGAATTCAATTTTGTAAAGTCGTACGGGTTCCTTAACGTCTTATCTATCTACTCATGTGATCAAATTCATAATTAAATCTCCCATCTGTTACCAGATTTCTCTAGACCTCAATGACTTCGATTTCATCCAAATCTGGACTAGGTTGGAAAATTTCAAGTTACTACGACAAAGTTTTCTGACCTAAAATTTTTCTCCGTTGGATTTTCTATAACGACGGGAACAGATCGTTATAATAGATACCAATTTATCCATCACTCGTTCCTGAGTGAGAAACTAGGAAAAATGGGGTAAAGTTAGAGTAGAGTAGTACTTGAATCGATGAACAACTGGGATACTTGTCTCGCATGTCCTTCTCGGTTTCCCAAGTAGCTTCCTCAACTGGACGATGCTTCCATTGAACTTTTACGGACTTAATCTCTTTGGTCCTCAGCTTCCGGACATCACGATCAAGAATTGCAATCGATTCCTCCTCATACTGAAGGTCTTTGTCTAACACAACTGAGTCCAATTTTATGATGTAGTCACCATGATATCTCTTCAACATGGACACATGAATTACCAATAGGTTGGGAGGTAAAGTCAATCTATAAGCCACTGGCCCTATACAATCAAGAACCTCAAATGAACCAATGTATCGCAGACTTAGCTTGCCCTTCTTGCCAAATCTCATCACCCCTTTCATGGGTGATACTTTAAGAAGAACCTTCTCACCAGTCTGAAATGCCATGTCTCTTACCTTATGGTCCGCATACTTTTTCTGTCTACTCTGGGCTGCCAAAAGCTTAGATTGAATACTCCTCACTTTATTTTGAGCATCCTTCACTAAATCGACCCCCAAAGGTTTAACATCTTCAGCCTTAAACCATCCTATGGGTGATCTACATCCCCTCTTATAAAGTGCCTCAAATGGTGTCATATTAATTATGGAGTGATAACTATTATTATAGGAGAACTCACACAGCGGTAGAAACTTATCCCAATGCCCTCCAAAGTTAATCACGCATGCCCTCAACATGTCCCTAACACTTGGATAGTCCTTTTCGATTGCCCGTCTGTCTGCGGATGGAAAGTTGTACTAAAAGTGAGTTGTGTGCCCAATTCATCATGTAATTTCCTCCAAAACTTGTAGGTGAACTACGTACCACGGTCTGAGATGATAGAAAGGGCACCCCATGCAACCTCACTATTTCTTTCACATAAACCTTAGCCAACTGCTGAGCATTATACCCTATTCTGACCGGAATAAAATGGGCAGACTTAGTCAATCTGTCAACCACTACCCAAATAGAATCAAACTTCACCAAAGTCTTGGGAAGTCCAACTACAAAATGCATAGCTATCATTTCCCACTTCCATTCTGGAAGTGGCATTCTCTGAAGCAAACATGCAAGCCTTTGATGGTCATACTTTACTTGTTGGAATTTTTGACACTTAGCCACAAACTCCGCTATATCCTTCTTCATGCCAGGCCACTAATAAATACGTTTCAAATCTCGGTACATCTTGGTCACACCCGGATGAATGGAATACCTCGAACCATGGGATTCTTCCAATAAACTCTGAATCAAGTTGCCCACTCTAGGAACACAATCCTTCATTTAAAACTGAGCACACCTCCCGCCTCAAAAGTGGTCTTTTGTGCCTTGTCTGCTTTCCAGCAGAGGAAAACTTCTCGTTGCTGCGCTTGCCGTTAAAGAGTAAGATGCTGATTCTATAGCAGCTCCGATTCCTTCACCGAGAACAAGAAGGAAGTCTTATAGAACGAACAAGTGAGGTCTTAAAAACGTCATAGAATTCATGATCGGCCATTCCATTTTTGCTTTCAGCAAGTAGGTGACGCGAATCTATGCTTTCTATCTTTCAATCGGATACCAATTGCTTGGATGCGTTTGAAAGCACTGTTTTATTTCTAAGCTCCTTCAAATGCTCATCCTCAACCTGTTTGGCCTTGATCTTCTCAATGAACGTGGCCCCTTACTTCTATGCTAGCTAACACACAACCTTTCTCTGATATGCCCAACTGCATGAACTTAGACTCCAAGGTCTGAATTTCCTTAGCCAAAGGTCGCTTGGATATACTCAAGCAAGCTAGACTACACATACTTACCGTGTTTCGACTTAACGCATCTGCCACCATATTAGCCTTGCTCGGATGATATTGGATGGTCACATCATAATCCTTGAGTAACTCCATCCACCTTCACTGTCTCAAATTCATATCATTTTGAGTAAACACATGCTGCAAGCTACGATGATCAGTAAACACCTCACACTTAACACCATAAAGATAATGTCGCTAGATCTTAAGAGCAAACACTACCACTACCAACTTTAAACCATGTTTTGATAATTTCTCTCATTCACCTTCAACTACCGCGATACATAAGCTGTGACATTCTTATCCTGCATCAACACAGAACCCAAACCCGAATGTGAAGCGTCACAATAAACTATGAAGTCCTTACCTTCAACCGGTAGTGCTAAAATAAGTTTGGTCGTCAAAAAAATCTTGAGATTTTGATATCTCTCCTCGCATTTTTCAGTCCATTCAAAGGGTACCTTCTTTTTGGTCAATCTTATTAGATGCATGTCAATAGAAGCAAAGCTCTTCACAAATTGACAATAGTAGTTAGCGAGCCCCACAAAAATCCTAACTTCAGTCATAGAGCTAGGCCGAACCCAATTCTTAACTGCTTCAATCTTTTGGGGATCTACCATTACCATTTCCCTTGAAACTACATGCCGCAAAAAGGCAACCGAAGTCAACCAAAATATACACTTGATAACGTTCAAATATACCTCTTGAAAAGAAATATAAACGATCGTATGCAATATATTTACCCAACTATGAGTCGAGGGTCTATCCCACAGAGAATATGGAAGAATATTGTCAATAGCAAATATTTAACTCGATAGTCGTTATATAAAAAATGGGGGGATTTAAATTGAAATAAAAACAATAAAAAGATAGCTTTGAACTAAGTATTTATTTACATTCAGATTATTAAAAGTAACTAGGAATGTGTTCCGCATAAGCTCATAACACGGTAATCCTAATAATAGTAATCATTTTCTAGTGTATTACATGCAAAGTGATAAGTTAGGTATCTCTAAATCCTTGGTCCGGCATCTAGAGAATTTCA
>JAJOOH010040494.1:0-11978 GCA_029582605.1 Solanum gracilifrons
TATCAAGCTTGTGACCCACAAATTCTCCCCCTAACCAAAACTCTCAAAGCCCTTAAGACTACATTGTGAATGCTAATTAAGTTAGAAGGAACAAGCATATATTTATAGAATTCTAAACCTTTCCTACAAGAAAAGGATTAGCCAATCCAAAACCTTTTCCTAAAAGGAAAACCTGTTTATGGTAAGAAATTCAGGGCAAATAAAACCCAACACTTATAATTCTAGAAAAAACAATAAAACATAAAAAGGAATTCAATTACGCCTCATGATATTTCAATCCGACACTGCACCTGCTATATACTCCACGTCACGTTACCAACAACAGTTTCAACTCAACACTTGCTGTTTTCAACAAACAACACTATCAAAGTCTTTACTATCACTTTTTTAATAGTAAAGAACTAATGAAGAAATGCATTACTAAACATTAAGTAAAAACTGGAAATAAACTTCAAAAAATCTGGACAAAAACGAAACATTAATGCTTTCCCTAGCCGCTAAATGACGGGAAAGGGGTGAGGTGAAATCGTTTCTAAGGGAAATGGAGAAATGAGGGGAAAATTAGGGGAAATGGGTGAAATCGTATTGAGGGGAAAATTATTAATCTACGTGGAAGTGGAAAATGTTTGGGCCTTATGTGGCATCCACATGACATTTAACAACTTTCGTTAATAAGAAGAGTAATTTTGATCCAATAGTTTGACGGAAAGGGTAGATTTGAGCCGAAATATAGTTTAAGGGTAAATATAAGCTATTTCCGATAGTTTAGAATTTTTTTTAAGCCTTTTTCGTAAATATTTTGACAAAATTTCTTGTGATCAATTTACGATACATATCAGTCAACTTTCTAATGGGTTGAATTAGGGGGGTAGGGGGTGGGGATTGAACTAAGTTAACAAATAAGAAAGTTACAAATATATATTGTTCAACCAACTAGTTTACTTTTATGATCGAAACATACAATATATACAAACTCAGTATATATATACCATCAATCGTTCTCTTTATCTACCTAGACTATAAATTTTTTTATTAAAACATATTTCAATATTGAGTTGGTCAAATATATTTGTTTCCAAGCGATAATAGAGGCATATACACCAAATCAATATCGAGGTGAATAGAAAGGGTCACACAAATGTGATAATTTAGATAAGCAAATAGAAAAATGAATATGCAATATATGAATTTCATAAATATCCTAATTTAAGTGTATTTTCTGTTATTAACTCTACTAAAATATATAATTATAAATGTAAACATCGAATATGAGTAAAGTATTAGATAGTTTTGGTGCGTAAAAACAGACGAAAAGGCTTTTTGGGGGCCAAAAGAAGATAAAACAGAAAAGAGAGGATTTGTTAGCAAATAATCGTAAATTTAACTGTTACTATTAAAACACCTGTCGTATTTACTATTTAGTCCAAAACTGAAGTTCATTTTCTCCTCCGTCTCTTACTCGACGATATCGCCTTCTTCGGCGATCGGGCGTTTGAAAATTCGATTTGTTTCTCCGATTTCAAGCCATGGATTTCGAAAATCATGATAACGTGGTACATTTTTTTTAATTATCTCACATAATTAACTACATTTTTTTGGAATTCTCTCATTTTCATGTTATTTCTTACCGGATCTGCTTTTATACGTATGAATTATTGTTGTTCGAGTGTGATCTGGCACTATTTTTAGCTAGATATCGTTAATTCGTTGTTTTCTGTCAACGGAGGTGTTACTGTTGTCCGAGTTAGGTTAAATTTGTTGAGATTTTGTGATACGGATATTCAAACAGTGTAATTATTAATGGAGGAATTGGTTGGGATCTGCGGAGGTGTTTTGGGGTAAATTTTTTGTGTTGGAAGTAAAGAATGTGTGTTGCTGTTTGAGTTATGTTAAATTTGCTGTAAAATTTTGTGATAGGGATATGTAAACAGTGTAATTGTTAATGGCAGAATTGGTTGGGATTTGCGGAGGTTTTTTGCCAATTTTTGGCGTTGGAAATATAGAATTTGTATTACTGTTTGAGTTATGTTAAATTTTCTGAAATTTTGTGATAGGGATATGTGAACAGAGTAATTGTTAATGGCAGATTTTCCGAGCTGTGTTGGAGTAAGTTTTTGGTGTTGGAAATATAGAATGTGTGTTACTGTTCGAGTTATTTTAAATTTGCTGAAATTTTGTGATAAGGATATGTAAAATGAGGTTTTAAGGTTCGAGTTATGTTAAATTTGTTGAGATTCCTTGATGTGCATATGTAAACAGTGTAATTGTTTATGGAGGAATTGGTTCGATTTGCTGAGGTGTTTTGAGGTAAATTTTTGGTGTTGGAAATATAAAATGTAGAGAATTGTAGGTTCATTCATTCGGTCTAGTCTGAGACGGTACAATATTTTTTTTTTTTTGGGTGTGATCCGTCACTTGTTTTAGCTTGATATCATGAATTCATTGTTTTCTGTAAATGGAGGTGTTACTGTTGTTCGAGTTAAGTTAAATTAGTTGAAATTTTGTGATACAGATATGTGAAAGTAGTGTTAGTGTCTATATCGGAAGTGGTTTGATTTGCTAAGGTGTTTTGGAATAAATTTTGGTGTTGGAGATGTAGAATCTAGAGAACTGTAGGTCTTTTGGATGTGATCTGTAGCTTATGGTTGCTTGATATCATAAATTCATTGTTTTCCGTGAACGGAGGTTTTATGGTTTGAGTTATGTTAATATTGGTGTGAATTTGCAGAAGTTTTTGTGGAGCAAGTGTTTGATGTTGGAAATAAAGAATGTAGAGGACTGTACATTTATTCATTTATAGTTGCTATGCTATGTATCGAATTTCTGATGTCCGGATGTGATATGTCACCTATGCATATGCTTGCTAGATATCACGAGTTCATTGTTTTCGGGAGGCTGAGGTGATATGGTTCTTATATGATAAATTTGTTGAAATTTATGTAATATATGGATATGTAAACAATAATTGTTAGTGTCTGAATTGGTGAGAATTTTCTGTTTTTTCTCCTGGAGTATATGTTTGGTGTTGGAGATGCACTATGTAGAGAACCGTAGATTAAGACATTGGATCTTCAAGAGTTGTGTATTAGTTATGAAGTAGTTATCTATCCAAAAAAAATATTTTGAGACATAAGTGGACAAAAAATACAAAGCCCAAAATCCTCTTTATGTTTGGACTTAAAAGACTTGAGATCACCCCTTAGGTGGCAAGTGCAGTAATAGTCCTCCATGTATGTGGAACTGGTCCTTTCTTTGTCCAAGTTGATTCCGTGTATGAGGTGTTATGAATATGGTTCTTGGATGTTATTGCAAAAACAGATACTCGCTCAGGGAGCCACCCACCCCCCAATTTTATTTTTTTTTATGGAAAATTTGGTTGAGCTAGATACTGGTGGAATGATTATTTGTTGTACCTTTTTTCTTTTTGGGTTGTAGTCTTTTTAACTATTTCCTTGTTCCTATTTCATAACAATCTAAAGTTTGTTGCAAAAACAAAGAATGACTCTTGTCTATATTTAGAAACAGATTGATTTTAGATTTAGAGACTTCACATTTTACTGGCTAGTCTTTTTATTGTGTTTAAGAGCTTGTTTGAGTGAGCCCTTAGCCTTGTGCATTATAGACAGGAGACTGTTTTGAATTGCCTTTTAGTTACATCAAGGGGAAGGATTTGAACTACCCATTAGAAGTTAGTTCAAGATATGCGGGCCTTCCAATCCTTTTTCTTTGACAATTTTGTTATAATTTGTTGTCTGTTTATTGTTTCCTTAAAAAGATGTGAAGTTATCTTTTGAAGTTGGATTAAAGCAATAAGTTGCTCATGCATCGCAGAAGAACACTTTGTGGGCTAATACTTTTATGTATCTTTATGAACTCTTATCCCTTCTAATCACAGATATGGATTAGACAAAAATTTACTTTTGTTCTCTGTTCAAGCAGAAGAATATGGCTAAGGATGTTGAAGTGAAAGGATTCAACCCAGGATTAATTGTCTTAATAGTTGTCGGTGGGCTTCTGTTGACATTCCTCATTGGGAACTACTTGCTTTACATGTATGCACAGAAAACCCTTCCTCCAAAGAAAAAGAAGCCAGTTTCCAAGAAGAAGATGAAGAAGGAAAGACTGAAGCAAGGTGTTTCCGCACCTGGAGAATAGATGCCCTAAACACACTGCGGTTAATTCCCTTGTTCATCTCGAGTAAACTATGTGAGTTCATATTTAGCGGCGTTGTCAAACAGATGGTTGGACTTGTTATCATTTTCAATTTCCCATCATCATAGTTAGAGCTCAACTTTAGAACTTGTTAATGTGTAGAATTTTCCCCTCTTATTTTCATGTTACCTGCCAGAGAAGTTGTTTTGCAAGCTACTGATTTCTCTATTCTCTTCCCATAGAACCATTTTCCCATATTGTTTTCCTTTTGATCATGTCTGAATTTCTTGGGAGGTTTGTGCTTCCTGCTCCTTTCTTGGGTTGGATAATTGGCATACTCGGTGACCTAGCTGTCAATGAAGCGAGTGAAAACATTGGATGGAGGTTAGGATTTAAATCTCAGTACACGAAAGTACTCGGCTACTTCTTTTCATCAGCTTAGACATGTGTGGGCAGTGCTATCAGTATTCGATTACATTAGTCTGATTAACTAAGATCTCTATGATTTATTGGCATGTACGCCCTAGTTCCATCAGTCAAATTCCTCCAAAGCTCTCTCCATCTACTCTCGATGACACACCTACTCCTGCGGACTCCATTTGTGTAATTACACTATATGCTATTATATTTCTTCTCGATAACTTTGGTGTTGCCAATAATACCTCATTTGACTCTATACGTGATGAAATAATGACATAGTAATTGCAAATTTCATAAGAAAAAAAAGTCGATCGTCCATGAATTTTTGGGAATGACTGGCTGAATTTTTTTATCCCAAATTTAGTAGGACCATTCACAATATCATAGTAAACTATATACATAACTTCTACGAGATCCACATTACTTTTTTTAAGCATTTAGGGATCACAAAAAGGAATTCACATTTTTTCTTACTAATATTAAGTAATGCTTTCCAACTCATTACAGAGGTCCTCATTTAATTTTTTTAGAAAATTTTTTTGGGTGCCACAATAGCGCCAGATCCATGGGTAAACACATACGAAAAACGATGAAAGTAGGGTAATTTCTAAAAGTTGGCTCGTAAATGCAAAAATATGTGTGAATAAAATGGTGGGGTCATACGCACACATGTCCTCATATTCTTTTTTCAGAAAAAAAGTTTTGGGTGCCCTAACGACACCAGATCCATAGGCTAATACACACGAAAAATGGCGAAAGTCGGATAATTCTTAATAGTTAGCTCGTAAATGCGAAAATATGTGTGAAAAAATGGCGGGACTATCCATAATGCTTCCCCAACTCATTACAGAGGTCTTTATATATTTTTTTCAGAAAAATTTTTTGGGTGGCCCAAAGGCGCCAGATCCACGGGCTAATATGCACCAAAAATGACAAAAGTCGGGTAATTCGAAAAGTTGTCTCGTCATTGCGAAAATATGCCTGAAAAAAACGACGGAATTATACATAATGCTTCCCCAACTCATTACGGAGGTCCTCGTATAGTTTTTTCAGAAAAAAAAATTGTCGGTGCCCCAAAGGTGCCAGATCCATTGATAACACACGATAAACAGTGAAAATCGGGTAATTCCTAAAAGTTGGCTCGTAAATATGAAAATATACGTGAAAAAAATAGCAAGACTATACGTAATGCTTCCCCAACTCATTACGGAGATCCTCATATAGTTTTTACAGAAAATTCTTTTGGGTTCCCTAAAGGCGCCAGATCAATGGGCTAATACACACGAAAAACACCGAAAGTTGAGTAATTTCTAAAAGTTGGATGGTAAATACAAATATATGCATGAAAAAACGGCAGGACTATACGTAATGCTTCTCTAACTCATTACAGAGGTCCTTATATAGTTTTTTTTTTTTTATAAAAAATTGTGTGCCCAAAATACGCTAAATCCATGGGATAATATACACAAAAAATAACAAAAGTCGAGTAATTTCTAAGAGTTGACTCGTAAATACGAAAATATGCGTGAAAAAATGATGGGACAATACGTAATGATTCCCAACTCATGACGGAGGTCCTCATATAGTTTTTTCGAAAGAATTTTCAAGTGCCCCAATAGCGTCAAATTCATGGGCTAGTACACACGAAAAACGATGCAAAGTAGAGTAATTTCTAAAAGTTGGCTCATAAATGCGAAAATATGCATGAAAAAAACGACGAGACTACACGTAATGCTTCTCCAACTCTGGTACTTAAAAGTTGGCTTATAAATTCAAAAACATGCGTGAAAAAGGCGAAAACTATATGTAATGCTTCTTCAACTCATTACAGAGGTCCTCATATAGTTTTTTCTGGAAAAAATTTCAGGTTCCCCAATTGTGCTAGATCCATAGACTTGTACACATGAAAAATGGTGATAGTCGGGTAATTCCTAAATGTTGGCACGTAAATGTAAATATATGTGTGAAAAAATAATAGGACTATACGTAATTATTTCCCAACTCATTACAGAAGTCCTCATATAGTTTATTCATTAAAAAAATTTGGGTGCTCAAAAGGTGCCAGATTCATGGGCTGATACACACGAAAAATGGTGAAAGTCGGATAATTTCTAAAAGTTGGTTTGTAAATGCAAAAATGTGTGAAAAAATAGCGGGACTATACGTAATGCTTCCTCAACTTATTACGGAGGTCCTCATATAGTTTTTTCAGAAAGAATTTTCGGGTGCCCCAAAGGCGCTAGACTCATTAGCTAATACACATGAAAAACAATGAAAGTCAGATAATTCCTAAAGGTTGACTTGTAAATGCAAAAGAATGCGCGTAAAAATGGCAGGACTATACGTAATGCTTACCCAACTCATTAAGTAGGTCCTTATGTTTTTTAAGAAAAATTTCATGGTGCCTTTAAGGAATTAGATTCATGGGCTAATACACATGAAAAATGGTGAAAGTTATGTAATTTCTATAAATTGACTCCTACATACGCGAAAAACCGGTGGGACTATACGTAATGCTTCCCTAACTTATTACTGAAGTCCTCAAATAGTGTTTTCAGTAAAAAAAAATCAGGTGCCATAAAGACACCAAATCTGTGGACTAATACACACGAAAATGATAAAAGTCGGGTAATTTCTAAAAGTTGGCTCGTAAATGCAAAAGTATGCGTGAAAAAATGGCAAGACTATACTTAATGCTTCCCCAACTCATTACGGAGGTCCTCATATAGTTTTACCAGAAAAAAATTCAGGTTCCCTAAACACGCTAGATCTATATGCAAATACAAACGAAAATATGGCGAAAGTCGGGTAGTTCCTTAAATTTGGCTCGTAAATGGGAAAATATGCGTGAAAAACCAGCGGGATTATACATAATTCTTCACCAACTTATTATGGAGGTCCTTATATAGTTTTTTGAGAAAAAAAATTGGATGCCCGAAAGACGCAATGTCCATTAGCAAATACACACGAAAAACAATGAAAGTTGGGTAATTTCTAAAAGTTGACTCGTAAATGCAAAAATATACATGAAGAAATGGTGGGACTATACTTAATGCTTCCTAACTCACTACAGAGGTCCTCATATAGTTTTTTCAGAAAAAATTTCAGGTGCCCCTACTACGCTAGATCTATGGGCTTAATACACATGAAAAACGACGAACATCGGTAATTCCTAAAAGTTGGCTCATAATGCGAAAATAAGCATGAAAATGGCGAGACTATACACAATGTTTCCCTAACTCATTACGGAGGTCTTCATATAATGGTTTTAGCTAAATTTTTCAGAAGCCTCAATGACGCAAGATCCATAGACTAATACATTAGAAAAGCGATGAAAATCGGGTAATTTCTAATAGTTGGCTCGTAAGGGATGATACGTAATGCTTCCATACTCATTACAGATGTCATCATATAGTTTTTTTAAAATAAATTTCCAGGTTCTTCAAAGACGCCTGATGCGTGGGCTAATACACACGAAAAACAACGAAAGTCGTATAATTTCTAAAAATTGGCTTGTAAATGCAAAAATATATGTGAAAAAATGGCAGGACTATACGTGATGTTTCCCCAACTCATTAAAAAACTCCTCATATATATTTTCAGAAGAAATTTTTGGGTGCCCCAAAGGCGCAAGATCCATGGGCATTATGCACACGAAAAATGACGAAAGTTGGGTAATTCCAAAAGTCTGCTCATAAAAGAGAAAATATACAAAAACAACTGACAGAATTATACATAATGCTTCTCCAACTCATTATGGAGGTCCTCGTATAATTTTTTCTGTAAAAATTTTTAGTTGCCCTAAATGCGCTAGATCAATGGGATAATAAACGCGAAAAATAATAAAATTCAGCTAATTCCTATACATAATGCTTCCCTAAATCATTACAGAGGTTCTCATATAAGTTTCTTTGAAAAAAATTAAGGTGCCCCAAAGATGCCAGACCCATGGACAAATAAACACAAAATTCGGGTAATTCTTAAAAGTTGGCTCGTAAATGCGAAAAAGTACGTGAAAAAATTGTGGGACTATATGTAATACTTTTTCAACTCATTATAGAGGTACTCATATAGTTTTTTAAGATTTTTTTTTGGATTGTCCCAAAGGCGCGAGATGCATAGGCTAAAACGGTAAAAGTCGAAAAGTTCCTAAAAATTGCCTTGTAAATGAGAAAATATGTGTAAAAACAATGAAACTATACGTAATACTTCCCCAATTTATTAGGGAGGTCCTGATATAGTTTTTTCAGAAAAAAATCCAAGTGTCCCAATTGCTCCAGATCCATGGGCTAATACACACGAAAAATTGTGAAAGTCGAGTAATTCCTATAAGTTGGCTCGTAAATGTGAAAATATGCATGAAAAAACGGTGACACTATACGTAATGTTTCCCTAACTCATTACATAGGTCCTTATATAGTTTTTTCATTAAAAAAAATTGGGTGCCCTTAAGGCACCACATTCATAGGCTAATACACACGAAATACGGTGAAAGTTGGGTAATTCCTAATAGTTGGCTCATAAATGTGTGAAAAAAATGCCGAGACTAAACATAATGCATTATTAACTCATTACAGAGGTCCTCATATAGTTTTTTTCAAAAAAAATTACGGGTGCCCTTAACGCGTTAGATCCATGAGCTAATACACACGAAAAACGGTAAAAGTCGGATAATTCCTAAAAGTTGGCTCATAAATGTAAAAATATGCGGAAAAAAATGGAGGAACTATACGTAATGCTTTCTCGAACTCATTACGGACGTGCTTATATAGTTTTGTAAGAAAAAACGGTGAAAGTCGGGTGAATCCTAAAAATTTGCTCGTCAATGTGAAAATATGTGTGAAAAAAATGTCGAGACCATACACAATGCCTCTCCAACTAACTACAGAGATTCACAAATAGATTTTTTAGAAAATATATTTGGGTGCCCCAAGGTGCCACATCCATGGACTAATACATCGAAAAAATGACGAAAGTCGGATAATTCCTTAAAGTTGGCTCGTTAATGCAAAATATGTGTGAAAAAATAGTGGAATATCCGTAATGCTTCCCCAACTCATTACGATGGTCCTCATATATTTTTTTCCAAAAGAAATTTTTGGGTGCTCCAAAGGCGCTAGATCCATCTGCAAATACACACGAAAATTGGTGAAAGTCAAGTAATTCCCAAATATTCGCCCATAAATGCGAAAATATGCGTATAAAATGGTGGGACTAAACGTAATGGTTCCCAAACTCATTACGGAGGTCCCCATATAGTTCTTTTCAGAAAAAAATTGTGTGCCCAAATGCGTTAGATCTATGTGTTAATACACACGAAAAATTGCAAAAGTCAGGTAATTCCTTAAAATTGGATCGTAAAATAGATTAAAAATGATTGAAAAAATATCGAGACTATACGTAATGGTTCTTCAACACATTACGAAGGTTCTCATATATTTTTTTCAGAAAAAGTTTTCAGGTGCCCCAAAGGAGCAAGAACAATGGGTTAATACACACTAAAAATGATAAAAGTTGGCTACTTCCTAAAAGTTGTCTCATATATACGAAAATATGCATAAAAAATGTCGGGACATGTAATGTTTCCCCAACTTATTACATAGGTCCTTTTATAGTTTTTTCAGAAAAAGTTTTCGGGTGACGCAAGATCTATAGGCTAATATACAAGAAAAACTATGAAAGTTGGTAATTTAAAAAATGTAGCTCGTAAATGCGAAAATGAAGTGAAAAAAATGGCGAAAATATACGTAATGCTTCTCCAACTTATTACAAAGATGATCATATAGTTTTTTCAAAAAATATTTCGGGTGCCCCATAGGCATCAGATTAATGAGCTAATACACATAAAAAATGGTGAAAATTGGGTAAATCCTAAAAGTTGGCCCGTAAATGCGAAAATATGCGTGAAAAAATGATGGGATTGTACATAATGCTTCCTTTACTCATTATGGAGGTCTCCATATAGTTTTTTTAGAAAAATATTTCAAGTGTCCTAAAGGCGCCATGTCTATGAACTAAAACACACGAAAAACGATGAAAGTTGGGTAATTTCAAAACTTTGCTTGTAAATGTGAAAATATTTGTAAAAAATTGGCTGGACTGTACGTAATGTTTCCCTAAATTATTATAGAGGTCCTCATATAGTTTTTTGAAAAACAAATTTAGGTGCCTTAATGGCGCCAAATCCATAGACTAATACATACGAATAATTGTGAAAGTCAGGTAATTTCTAAAAGTTGACTCGTAAAAATGAAAATACGCGTGAAAAATATGGATGGACAATGAGTAATGCTTCCCAACCTTAGTACGGAGGTACTTATATAGTTTTTTTCATCAAAAAATTTGAGTGCCCCTAAGTCGCCAAATCTGTGCGCTAATACACACGAAAAATGGCAAAAGTCTAGTATTTCCTAAAAGTTGGCTCGTAAATGTGAAAATATGCATGTAAAAAAGGTGAGACTATGCGTAATGTTTCCCCAACTCATTACGAAAGTCATCATATAGATTTTTTAGAAAACATTTTCGGGTTCCCCAAAGGCGCCAGATTCATGGGCTAATACACGTGAAAATTCTAAAAGTTTGATAATTCCTAAAAGGTTGCTCGTAAATGCAAAAATATGTGTGAAAAAATGACGGGACTATAGGTAATGTTTCCTTAACTCATTATGGAGGTCACCATATAGTTTATTCAGAGAAAATTTTTGAGTGCCCCAAAGGCGCCAAATCTATGGGGTAATACACTTGAAAAATGTGAAAGTCGGGTAATTCCTAAATATTAGCTCGTAAATGTTAAAATATGCGTGAAAACTGGGAGACTATACGTAATTCTTCTCCAACTCATTGCGAAAGTTCACATTTAGTTATTTCCAAAAAAAAATGTGTGCCCCCAGGGCACTAGATCTTTAGGCTAATACATTCGAAAAATAGCAAAACTCGTGTAATTTTTAAAAGTTGGCTCGAAAGTGCAAAATGTGTGAAAAAATGGTGGAACTATTCGTAATGCTTCCCCAACTCATGACAGAGGTCCTCATATAGTTTATTTAGGAAACAATTTTAGATGCCCCAAAGGTGCCAGATCCATTGGTTAATACTAAGACTGGGCAACGGACCGGAACGAAATCACCGGACCGGAACGGAATGGGTTGACCGGAATGTTGACCGGTACCGGGATGAACCGGACCGGAATTACCGGTACGGATACACGGTTCCGTCCCGTTCCACTATATACCGGGATGGAACCGGAACGGACCGGAACGTACCGAAATGGAACGGGACGGGATAAACGGAACGACACATCTAGCTATTTTAAAAAATGATTAAAAAAATTTAGTTATTTTAATTTTTTGAAATACAAAAATATTAATGTTTTTTTATTTTTCTAAGTTTAAATTAATAGTTTTGAAATT
>JAJOOH010040501.1:0-18327 GCA_029582605.1 Solanum gracilifrons
TTTGTTTTATGTTTTTCCCATCCTTGTAGAGGATCTTCACTATATAATAATTCTAACTTATCTTGGATTATTTTTACTTTATCTATAGAGAATATAATTAATTCTATCTTAGGGTCTTCTTCTTTTATATTTTCTAATTTTTGTGTAATTCTTTCACTTCCTTTTATCCCTTAATGTCTTAATCATCATGAATCGGTAGGCCTAATGTTGGTAGCCCTTTCATAATTTACTAATGAATGAATGTCTTAGAATTGGTAGACCTAGTGTTGGTAGCCTTTCTACATTAGAATTATAAGGTATTCTAGGCTAAACCTTAGATTGGTAGACTTAGTGTTGGTAGCCTCTCAGAAGAAGTCTAGGAATCCGATGTGAGTGTTAAACCTTGATCGATAGACCTAATGGTGGTGGCCCTTCTTGTGTGTAATAATGCACCTAGAGACGATAAACCTAATGGTGGTAACTCTT
This sequence comes from Solanum gracilifrons, assembly GCA_029582605.1. Taxonomy (NCBI): domain Eukaryota; kingdom Viridiplantae; phylum Streptophyta; class Magnoliopsida; order Solanales; family Solanaceae; genus Solanum; species Solanum gracilifrons. Next base: position 466 of record JAJOOH010040501.1, read on the forward strand.
TTTAGAAATATCAATGAGCTATCCTTATTTACCTTGAATCAGTAGACACCCTTTCATGTGCATGTGCTTTTAGTTGGTAAGCCTAATGTTGGTGGCCCTCTCAAGTACAATATTGTAATGTTATTGAAATACTCTATGGGAATGTAGGCAAAGCACTGAGTGGATATGGTAAGATGGAAACTCTCCCAATGTTAGGTTAGGGTTCCAACGAACATCTTCCTATCCCATAACTATGTGCCCTCATAGGATATTAGCCAGTGGATCCAATGTGCATCCAAGCTAATATTACCAGTCTTCCTTCAACAAGGAGACCACCTCTTTTCGGTTTGGGGTAGACACCGGATTCCATGTCTTGATTACATGGTATATGTCGGTTAAACGCTTAATCCCATCATGTGAGATGTGCACCCTAGTTTCTTGATAGGTACTACAAAGTGTAGGTGGTAGTATGGGATGCTATCTCTATATTGCATGAGTAGGCTTTAAAAGGGCTAGAGTGAGTTCTCTAAGTCCTAGTGACTAATTGTGTGAAAGTCCTCTAATTGCATGAAAGTGTCATAAATGAATCTAATAAAGAATGTTGACTTATTGTTTAAATGAAATGATTGAATGAGTAGCTTATATTGATAAATTGTGTTACTTACCATGTTGTGTTGAAATGTAAAGGTTCTTGTCTATTGTAGCCTTGAGGAATACCTAGGTGTGGTATGAAGAGGTAGTATGGGCTGCCACTTCATGTCTCAATTAAGTGTGTCTTAGGGTAACTTTAGAAGGAGGTCCTAAGATCATGAAATGACTTACTTGAAGAATATATTTTGGTGTTGTATGCTGGTACTAGTTGAGCATGATTACTTGTAATGTGAAGCATGATAAATGGTAAGTTCACTTTTGGTGACCTAAAGGTGGTGCCTTGGTTTGGGTGGTGCTATGGGACGCTATCCATACATTGCACAAGGTATAGCTTAAGGGTTACTTGAGGTGGAGGCTCCAAGTGAAGGTAAAGGTTTATATGTGACTTTGTTCAAATGTGAATTATGCAACTTTGTATGTTGTGACTTATATTATGCCTCTTGTATCAATGTTCATGAAGTTTTACTAAAATGGCATAAAAGCATGACTTTCAAATCAAATGTCCCTTTTCAAGCATGGTTTTGCATGCTCATTATACTTAGCACATCTAATGTGTGAACCCCAGTATTTCCCCTTTTTATCAAAGTGTAGGGATTTGGAGATGTTGATATTCTATGCTTGTAGGATAGGTTTCTAAGGTGCTTGAAGATGAAGACTTGGTGAGTCCTCATAGTTTCAAGGACAAAACCCATTGTGTTTCCTTTTTATGTCTTTAGTTCTATTAAAACTTTTGTATGGGCTAAGTCCCAATGTTGTATTCAAAGTATTAGATGGTTTGAGACATAGTGTAAAAAGTCTAGAAAGTCTTCCGGTTGCTATTTAATGAAAATGTCTTCGATTGGAAAGAAAGTTTTTAATTCTTCTCAATTTTCAAGTGTCTTATGGAATGAATGAACTATGGGGCTTGTATAACACGCCTTCGGGGTCGAGTACACCGTGTTATGACTAGCGGGTTCTCTCGGGTCGTGACAGCCTTGACCCACAACCCCAACCCACGGGGAGTGGGTCTACCTATGGCAAGCAGGTGCCAAACGTAGGTGGGCTGTTTTTTGACAGCTTTTTGGGCTGTTTTGAGTTCGTCCTCAAGGACCCCTTGAGTGGTACTTGGGGGGTAATACCTTGATGCCCTAACCCTTAAACCTCTATTCTAAGTTCATATGTAATTTCTATGAGTTTTAATTCTCCTACCACACTCCAAAACTCTTTCGAAAAGCTCTAGAACTCCCTAGTTCAATTTACTAGTTTCCGAGGCATTACATAAACTTATGAAATAACAACATAAATAATAAATCATAATCAATGCATATCATAGTTCATATAATCATAGAAGGGATACTTCATAAAGTAACCTCAACTTGTCCTTAATCAAGAGTTGGGCCATCCACCTCTATTCAAGTATATCATGGAAGGCGACTCAAGCGACAATCCAAGCAAATCATAGAACATATCGTAGTCTAGCTTATGTTTTATAGACAACGGGAATTGCCTCTTTGCCTTACAACAAAGGAACATGGGTAGTCGCCTCTAGTCCTTATATGGATCATGGGTACTCGCCTCTAGTCAAACTCAATGTAACACCCTATATTCTACGTGTACTAGTTCTATTTATAAGAAACTTATAAATTTCCTTTTGGTATAGTTATGGAGGCGGTTTCCTATGTAACTGGTGACAATAGAATAGGTTTAAAGTGAACTATCCGTAGATTTTAATGCGACCCGATTAATTTGACGTTGATGGAAGTAGTTAAACTTGACATCATAAGGTGGTATTTGAGTCTAAAGTTTAAAGTGACATTGTGTATAAAGGTTTTTAGTTAAGTTAAAGGTAGTAACGTCTAGAAATGGAATAAAATATTGAGGTGCTTGCTTGACTACACTAAGCAAGTAGGTGACAAGTAGGTGCATCACCTACTTTGACTTATTGACCATCCCAAAGGACCAAGTACGTGCATCACCTACTTTGACTTATTGACCAACCCAAAGGACTAAGTAGGTGCCTCACCTACTAGGACTCTTTTGACCATATTATTGGGTCAAGTACACTACCACCTAATTGCATTAATCTGACCTAAGTAGAGTAGAATAATATGGGGAAAATGGACAGCCAAGGCCCAATGATCATAAGTCCAAAAAGGCCCAAGTGAAAAGTCCAAGTAGGTGGATCACCTACTTGAAATATTATGTCCCAAAATGAGTGAGAAGGTCGTCCAAAGAAGGTCCCTTTAACAGGGATTGATATCAGCTTTTTCCAACTATTTTTACTTTGACAAAAATCTAATTTCTAGAGCTTTTTCTCTTCTCTCTCTTAGCTTCATACAACAGCAATTAAATACTATTAGGGTTCTTGAATATTAGGGAGTTCAAGTTATTGGAAGGTATAATTTAAGACATGTTAAGGAGGACAACCTTTACCTTGAAGAATCCAAGTCTTAGAAGTGCTAGTTCTGTCCAGTAAGGTAAGCTACTGCAATTTTCTCCCTTTTGTGCTGGAGTTAATTAGGACATTTGGTATGTGTTAGTGAGTTGGAAATTGTTCCTTTTACATGGTGTAATATTGGGGAGGATGTTCTGGTGATTAGTTCATGTTGGGACAACCGTGGAGGGGAGTCCTCTTTAAATTCAGTTATGAGCTTGTTTGAGCACTTTCAAAAGTAATGTTAGCTCTTCAAGTGTTGGTGATCAGAAATCATGATTCATATTGCTTCTGTTACATTATTATGTTTACGGATTGTTTTATGTATGTTAGGATAAGGGAAGTGACTAGATGTGCGGGGAAGTTATGGAGACGTTGAAGGACTTAAATATTGCAGGGAGTTTTAGGGAGGACCTGATACGGAGGTTGTACAGTATATAGACGGGATTAAAGGGAAAGGGAAGGAAAGAAAATATTGGCTAGATAAATTGCATGCTTACTGCTTGGTTACAATTTTGGTGAGATCAAGTAACTCAAATTGATTGATTAACTACTAATACTAGTCTTACAACTTATTTTGTTGTCGATTAGTAATCTCAAGAAAAGGAGCTTAAGTCATACTTTTGAATTGTATAGCAAGTTATGTAAGGCTATTCCATTTCCTATTTCTTTAGCATGAATCCAACACTCGTATTACAAAGTAAGCTTTCTAAGTGCCCTTGGTAGTTACCGATCCATAGTTGTAGTTCCTACTCCCTAGAAAATTAAAGTGAGTACTCTAATATTAGTTTATTACTAAATGTACATTTTTACTCTAACAAGTATTAGCATGCATGGTTTAAACTTGATTCATCGTCAAAGTTCCCTTGGCACGTATTCCCCATATATAAATTAAAATGATCCTAGATGACACATGGTACATATAATATATGTTGGATATACAATATGCCCATATCTTGCCAACTTGCTTCAATTGTCTATTCCATCATATCTATCATCCTTTCACATGTTCATATGTATTCTTTATTGGTTATTACTCCCATTGTGTTAGCCTATAATGTTATCTTACAAGATCCCTACTTGTTCTATGGTACATTTCTATATTTACTTACTTGGAATATGTATCCGTCCTTAAGTTGAATCTTCCCACGTTCTCTCTTGGTTCCACGTTCATGTATACCTTGTATTTGATATTAGTTAGTGAGTATGTGGCTATCATAGAGTGCTCAAATTTTTTGGCTGAATGTTAAATGTCTTCACTTGATATGTGTTTCACTTTGAGATGTCAAAATGCTTACTGAGTATAAGTTCCTAAGTATTACATTAGTGTCATGTTTGCTTCCCATGTCATTGTTATTATTGTAAGTCCATATTCATATGTCTTCTACTACTAGTCCATCGTTCCAAATCTCAACAATGATTATGACCACCAAAACAACAATCTCAAAAGAGTTATGATCATCAAAAGAACAATCTGAAAAGAGTTATGAACATCAAAACAACAATCTCAAAGATTAAAAAATCTAAGTGAAGCAATCTGTATAATTATGTGTGGCAGCCTAGGGGCAAATGCCTAGCATGGGTCTATCCTCATTTGTATAGAAGGGTGGCAGCTCAGGGGTGAAAGCCTAGCATGGGCCGATCCAAATTAGTATGGAAGGGTGGCGGTTCAGGGGCGAAAGCCTAGCATGGGCCGACCCCAATTTATGGAATTATGAGGACAGCATCCCAGGGGTTAAAATGCCTAGTATGGTTCATCCTCTTCTACCACTGATCAGTTGTTCATTTGTATATATGTCTTATAAATATTATAACGCACAGAAACGTAAAGAAAAGAATGTAACATACAGGACTCCAAGTATAAGCAAAGGTGGTCTCAAATCGTTATCTATTTGTATTTTGTTTCACTTGAGATCTCATTTTACATCTGTTTGGATTATTCCCTACATATTCAGTACATTCCTTCGTACTGACTTTCTTTGTTGGGGACGCTGCATTTCATGCTGCAGGTAGAGGTACTCAGCTAGTAGATCTCCCCAATAGAAGCACATGATAGTCTGCGGTTGTTGGTGAGCTCCAGGTTGATTCGGGGCTTTTTCGAGTCTTTACTATGCATATTTTTATAGTGGTACAGTCATGGATTCGAGTAGAAACTTTGTAGACATTGTAAAGCTTTCATATGTATTCATAGTTTTACTTGTAATATGTATTGGTTCAGCTAGTCGACATGTGTTGTATATGTAGATTCTCATTAGTAAATATATCTACATAATAGATTATTTTGTCATCACATGTCACTAGTAAAACATGTGTTCTTATTGTACTTGTCTACCTCACCTAGGGTTGGGGTGTGACACTCAACATATAGATCATGGGTTTTCACCTTTAGTCCAACAACATGTGACATGGTTATTCACCTCTTTGTCATTTCATAAGGATCATGAGTATTCGCCTCTTGTCCAATCATATCATCAGAACATGGGGAGTCGCCTCTTGTTCAACATTAAGGAATAAGGCTAATCACCTCTTTATTCTACTTCATGGAAAATGGGTAATCGCCTCATATCCATGTTATTTGGAGGTCATGGGTAATCGCCTCTAGCCTCATCAATATCTTAGTCATTAACATTAGATTTATCTTAGATGAGCAATCCTTTCAACCTAGAATCATTCAATTTGAGAAAGACTTTCACATTTGTAACATAAGCAATTCATATGGGGACTATCCTTTCCACAACAATTACATCAATAGTCAACAATTGACATCATAAGCTTTACTCTTAAAGCCTTATATCTCATCATCATTCTACATGCTCAAACACAAGCAATTCAATATCATGTTCATATCACGGACTTCAATCTCAAAGCAATCAAATCATGATTCATCATATAAGAATTAAATCTAATGTATTTCATAAATCGTAGATTGAATACATCTAAACCCACAAATTGCCCTTTCATGGCATGAAACTCATTTACATCAATTTCATCTTTCTAGACATGTGTTAGGCATGGGTATATGTAATTTCATCTTAAAAACATGATTTACTATCAATTAAATCATAAAACAATCATTATCCACTCAATTGGATCAACATTCATCAATACCAACAACATTGGAAGAAACTCTAACTCAAATTGGGGAATCCATCTTCACAATTGGGGAAAACTAGGGAACTCCATGGGTGAAAGGACTCCATGGATAAAAAGCTATCATACCTTGATTACAAAGCCTACAAATACTTGAGGATTGAAGACTTGACCTTGATCCCAGCTCCAAGCTCAATCTTCTTCTTTATGTTCTAGAGAGAGAAATATTAGAGAGGGTAGTTTTTAAGTTTTCTTTTGGGTTTTGATATAATGACTTGAATGGGTGAGTTTTAGAGTTAAAATGACTTATACATGGGTCCTATACTTAGTCAAAATCACATAGCTTTAGTCCAATTAAAATCGGAATACACCATTTAACCCCTAACTTACAGTAGTCTATCACAGGACCATGTGAGATCTCACGAGCCGTGGTCCTCATAACAAGTCATGGTGCCCTCTGTGGTCCTTGGACCAGTATCTAGGGTGGCCACATCTTTCCCCCACAAGGCCAAGTAAAGACCATGACCCCTCCCACCACCATAGTGCACGAGCTGACAAATGGCTCGTGGGGAGGGTCAACTCTTGGAGCAGCCTGACATAGCAGTTCCTCAGCTCCACGAGTGGCACCACGATCCATGATGAGGCTACTTTTGGGCAGTCTTTGCATATCTATTGCCCCATCCTTCACGAACCTTACCATGAATTGTAGTCACTACCATGGACCATCATGGTGGTCGTGCGAAGGTAGGAACTGCCTGGTGAAGTTTGGGCTGTACAAGCCCTCTTATTTGGCTCTTGCCCTTTTCCTTGGCCCTAGTCCTCTCACTTAGCCCTACTATAGCCTATTAGAATTCTGAGGTGTTACAAGGGGTGTCACTAGACACCTCTTGACCAAGGGTAAGTCCGTAATTGATTGGGATATAGATGTTTCAATTTTTGAATGTTAATCTTGTGGTGCGTGTTTTCGGTATGCAGAATGAATTGATAAGAGTGTGAAAAAGTTCTATTTTCACTTGATTGTAGTAATGGAAAGATAAAGCTTTCAAATCCAAAGGATCCTCCTACCGTTCCAAAGACATTATTATTTGGATCAGGTAATTTAATTTATTTAAGTAAAATATAACTACAGTTCAATAATTATGTTTATCATGTTTACATATCTATAATTAATTGCAGCTAAAAGAAGTAATCATTTCAGAGAGAATATCCAAATTTTATAATTCCATGTTTTCATTACATCAATGTGAGGAGAAATTGATGCATTTTTCAATTAAATAAAGGGTCCAAGAACATATTAATAAAAAAATTAGAAGCTTATTGCATACTGAGGGATCTATTCCAAAATTTGCACAATTATATATTTATGATACAAAAATGAGCTAACAAATAGAATGAATGTCATCAGGTGTGTACTTATTTTATTTATTATTTATAAATGATTTATTAAAAGTTTATTATTGAATCACTATTCTTAACATATTACTATTCACTTTTATAGTCACGATGACAACAACAACCAAATTCATGCTCAAATTGTGAATGAACTGAAGGGAATACTAGATCAACATAAAGTGCTTGCACAGAGTTTTCATATGGTTAGAGATAGATTTCATGTTTAACAAAGTACAAATGTTAAACTAAGACTAATCCACAAAAAGATTATCAGAAGGAAGAAGATATACCTTGCAATCAGTTTTGGTTATCGGTGATTTTAAACAAACAAATACTGACAACAATATAATAATCAAAAGTCAAACATGACCATTTCAGAGAATAAATGAGCTTAATGCAACATATTTAGGTTTGCAATATCTTATACTACTACCTTATGGTGAAGATGGCTATAGATAAAACATTTCTTTATATGGAATAGATAAATAAATGATGGTGTGTTAGTTATCGAGAATATTTTTCATATAAAATTCAAGAAAGGAAGAATGAAGTATCTAGAATTGTTTCCGCTAAGGGATATTCCAACAATTCTTAGTAGATAGATATAAAATGATTGAATCTTCTCGCTTATTGTTTTTTAGACTTAATCAAAGATATTTGAGAACAAATTTATATGAAGGATTACTAGAAGCAGTTTTGCATGGAGACGCAAAACCTTCTTCTCAAGGACAAAGAATCATATTGTCTTCTTTTTTCACTGGTGTAACACGTTCTGTGTTGCAACATTATCAAGATTTAATGGCAATATATAAATGGGTTGGATATCCTGATTTATTCATTACATTTACTTGCAAGTCCAAATAGCCTGAAATTATTAGATTTGTGCCTAGCAGGGGATTCTCTCCAGAAGATTGGCCAGACATTATAACAATAGTCTTTAAAATCAAATTGAATCAATTGATAAAACATTTACGAGACAATTAAGTTTTTGGAGAAGTAAAAGCAGGTGTGAAATTTATTTTGCTTTATTTTTATTCTATTACATTTTCAATGTACTATAATTGTTTGTATTTAAATAAAACCATAAATTAAAAATAATATTTTATTTTTCCATTCATATATTGATATACACGGTTGAATTTCAAAAGCGTGGATTGCCTCATGCACATATGTTACTATTTCTCCACAATAAATGTCCAAATGTTATCGACATTGATGAGATTATTTGAGCTGAATTGCCTGATAAATTACTTGATCCGAATCATTATGTTATTGTTACAAACTTCATGATGCATGGACCATTTGATTAAATAAGAAAATCATCGCCTTGCATGAAAAAAGGTAAATTTACAAAGCACTTTCCAAAAAGATTTATTAAATCTACCACAATTGATGAAGAAGGATATCTTTTATGTTGAAGAAGAGATGAGGTAGATCTACAAAATAATTCCAGTATTGATTTAGATAATCGATATGTTGTACCACATAATAATTTTTTGCTAATGAAATATGGGGCACATATTAATGTTGAAGGGTCCAATCAATCAAGATCGATTAAATACTTATTTAAGTATGTTAATAAAGGTTATCATTGTTTCTCAACAACTTTTTGTGATAGTGTTAATTCTTCTGATTCAAGAGTTACTGATGAAATAAAAATGTATTGTGATTGTCGATATATATCATCATATGAAGCAACTTGGAGAATTTTTGAATTTCCAATCCACCATAGAGAACTTTCGATAGAAAGGTTATGTTTTTACCTATCAGGCAATCAAAATGTAATATTTTTATATGATGATCCAACTGATGCTCTTATCAATAGAACAATGGTAAAGGAATCAATATTTTAAAGATGGTTTGAAGCTAACAAAGAATTTCCTGAAGGAAAACATCTAATCTATGTATAATTTCCTTTAACGTTTATGCGGAAGGGACAATCTAAGAGATCGAAAAAAAGAAAACTTCAGCATTTTCTATTAGAAGAATTTTCTTTGAGCCACCTGAATGTAGTGAGCAATTGTAAAACCATGTTGTTTGAAAGAGCTAGAATTAGAAAGAACCATTTTTTTGGAACGAATGAAAATCTGAAATTTGGCAAGTTATATTAAGTATTAGTTTTGGGTCAACTTCAAACGACCATAACTCTTAGTACAAGATACGTTAGGTGGGCTACAATATGTCAAATGAAAGGTGTTTGAATTATCCCTCCAGCGCCACCAACTTATCTAATTTTTGAGCTTGTATGAGGGAGATATGCCTGTTTTGAGTAGTGTTGTCCAGTTAAGGAAAGTCACCCAGATTTAAGAGGGGTATTTTGGTCTTTTCCATACCCAATTAATTAAATTCATTTTTAGTAATTTATTTGGGGGTCTAAACTGATTTTGTTCAGTTACACAATTACAAATTACGCTAGGGCTTTGAGAGAGGAGAAAAGAGGAGAAAAGCTAAGGTTTTGTCGCGTTCTTGAGTTTTCACTTGAGAATTTCGCCAAGGATTAATCCCTGAGAGGTATGTGAGATCACATAATGTTGGGTTCGTTCACCCAAGAGCCAATCATGATTAAATTCAGCGTATTTACATTCTTCAAGGTAGAAATTATGAGTTCTTGATGATTTTTGTCGACATTACGTTTGAATCTTTATGGTTGTGTTTTGGAGGAGTTCTTGAGATGATTTAATAAGATTTAAGGTTGTTTTTTAGTAGATCTTGTATACTTTGGTTGGGTATTCAAATCTAAGTGTTTAGGGAAGAAACCAATCGAATCTAGACGATTTAGGGTCGAAAAACGAACAAGAAAATTCTTAGGTTTTCTTGGCAGGGGGCTGGCGCACCGCGCCAGTCAGTGCGCCAGCATAAAGAGTCTCTAGTTTGGGATTTGGGGCACCGCGCCACTCAGTGCACCCCAACCCAGACTCTACAGTTCAGGGTCTAGCGTCTTGCTCCACTAAGTGATCCCAAACCTAGACTCTAGAGTTCAGGGTATGGCTCCCTACGCCACTCAGTGCGCCCCAACCCAGACTCTCTAGTTCAGGGTATGGCGCCCTGCGCCACTTAGTAAGCCAGGGTCGCCAGGACCTCTAGCTTTTCATCTTCTTTCCGTTTGAGTTCCCTCGAATCGTACCTTTATTTTCTAGTTGTTTTCTACACCCTAATGTACATTTAAACATCGAGAGATCATCTATAATATGAGATCATAACCATTGAATCTATAATTCAAATTCAAGGTAGAGGTAAGAGTTAAGTCGAGAGAGTTCTTAAAGTCTTTCAAAAGCCTTTTACAATCGTTTTAAAATTGTTTTAAAGACTTAAGAATTGAGTTTGAGAAAGTGTAGAGCGGCGTTCATTTCTTTAAATGATGTATGGGGACTAAGTCCTCTTACAGAGTAAATGTATTCATCTTTAAGATGAGAGGAAACACCGATTTACAATTGAGTTTTCATGATTTGTTTTGAATTCCATCTCATTTAAGAGATAACCTTTTAGAGTAATAACCTCAAACCAAAAATAAAGACTTATGTATTTATACATATGAGCTAAGTATATTTTGGGAGTAGTATTGAGAATCAATATGGGGACTAGTTCGTAATAACTCAATTCTCTATAAACATGTACCCATCATGGGTAGAAATGGTCATACTTGTTAGATGATTCTTAAATTCTTTTTAGCATATACTAGTGGATCCACTTAGTTGAGGCGTTCTATATCCTGGTACGTTATAGAACCATTCTGGCAGTGTGGGTGAGACGTTGTATCATCACATAGCTCATAGTGATGGTTGTCGGTTAGAAAATCTCCTAAATAGAGTTTATTTTTGTATACTTATATACAATTGAGATATTATTGGTTTTCCTATACTTTGAGATATTATCTACTGTTTTACATGCAGTATATAAACTGCATCTTTACTGTTGTTTATTTCTGCATTGAGTTGAGTAGTTATAAGTTAAGTATAGCTGAGGTAAGTGTTTCTTTCAGATTTTAGTTCAAACTTATTTCATGTTTAGTTTTCCCCTCGCATGCTTGTACATTCAATGTATTGATGCCTTTTTGCCTGCATCATTTTTTTATGCCGATACTGGTAACCAGGATTAGCATCCAGCGCTATGTTGATCCAGTCGAGCACTTAGAGTCTTTTGGTGAGCCTCCTTGCTTTCCGGAGGATCCGTCTTTCGTGTTTTAGCATTTCAATTGTAAGGATGATCCGGGGTCTTGTCCCGACATCCGTCATAGTATTAGAGGATTCATAGATAGTAAGATATTATTAGTTCATTAGTCATTTAAGTTGTTTTGTTATAAGACTTGAGTTGCCTTGATGGCCAGTTGAATGTTCCCTTTAAAACATTCTTGTTTATTTCATGAATTTATCTTTGTTGAGTAAGTCTTCCGCTAAGAGTTAAGTCAGGCCAAGGGTTCGCTTGGGCCAACAATGGTTCTCGAGTGGTAGTTCCGCCCAGGGTGTAAGCTTAGGGCGTGAAAAACTTAGTATTGGAGAACAAAGTTCAAGAGTCCTAGGGAGTCTATGAATTCGTGTCTGTTGAGTCCTAGTTATCGGTGTGAAGAACTCCACATTTATAATTAGGAGGCTGCAACATTTAGGAATTCCCTCACTTCTTTCATACTCATTTCCTACGATAGAGTTCATCTCTATAAAGTTTTTTTCTAATTTGTGCTTATGCGTAGCTTTTAGATCATTCCTCCACGAAGAGATGTACCAGGTCTTCATGCTAGATGGAACATTAAGGAACAAGGGGTACCTAATGTACCAGAAGTGCGACCCCAAGGAAAGGTCACTAATGCTGAATTTCGGAAAGCTATCCAAATGTTAAGTCAAGTTGTGACCAACTAGGTTAGGCAACAAAGAGGGGTTGGACAGGATATGGTTGATATGTCTAGAATCCGCGAGTTCCTCAAGATGAATCCTCTAAGCTTTACTGGTTCAAGTGTCACTGAGGATCGGGAAAACTTTCTTGGAGAGCTTCGGAAGGTTGTTGAGATTATGCATGGTGCTGATGCTGAGAGAGTGAAACTAGATGCATACCAATTGAAGGGTGTCGCTAGAATATGGTTTTATCAATGGAAGACGAATAGAGATGAGGGTGAAAAATATAGTTGAGGGTGCACCATTTGTGAGTTGGGCTATGTTTGAGGAGGCCTTCTTGGGGCGTTTCTTTCCCCGGGAAATGAGAGAAGCAAAGGTATGAGAATTCCTTACTCTAAAGAAATAATCTATGAGTGTGCATGAGTATAGCCTTAAGTTCATCCAAGTTTCCCATTATGCTTCGGAGATGGTTGCTCATATGAGGAGTACGATGAGTCTGTTGTTGCTGTGTACTCTCGTGTGTCAGGCAAAGAGGGAAAGAAAGCTATGTTGATAGGAGATATGGATATAGCAAGGCTGATGGTCCATGTGTAGCAGGTTGAGGAGGATAAGGTGAGGGATAGAGATGATCTTATAAACAAGAAGGCTAATACATAATGGAATAAGTCCGGGCAGCAGAAGAGTAATATGAACTGGTCATCTTTCCAACATAGGCAAAAGAGCCCTACTACATCATCTTCTAGTGCACCTCCACCAAGGAACAAAAGTGAGTTCAATAACCAGAATTCAGTGAATTTCATACCTACACCTGGACAGCCTCAAGGTAGTGTATCACAAGGAGGTAATTGGGCTCCTACATATGCTAAGAGTGGTAGGAACAACCCAGAAACATGTCGCGATGGTTCCACTAGTTGTTTCAAGTGTGGTCAAGAGGGTCACTTAAAGAAAGAGTGCCCTAAAAATAGGCAGAGAGGTGGGAATAGGGGAAAGAGAGCCCAATATTCGTTAGTTGCTCCACCAGATAGAGTTGCACCTACAGGAGCTACTTCAAGGACTGGCGGAGGAGCAAACTGTCTATATGCTATCACTAGTTACCAAGAGCAAGATAATTCTCCAGATGTTGTCTCTAGTATGATCAAAGTATTTAGTTTTGATGTTTATGCTTTTCTAGATCCAAGACCGAGTTTATATTTTGTTACTCCTTATGTTGCTATGAATTTTGATATCCTTTCTGAGCAATTTCTTGAGTCCTTTAGTATCACTACACCTGTTGGTGAGTCTATTCTAGCTGAGAGAGTTTATCATGATTGTACCATTTCTGTTAATCACAAGAACACCATGGATGACTTAGTTGATTTAGATATGGTAGATTTTGATGTCATTCTATGTATGGACTGACTTTATGCCTGTTATGACTCAGTTGATTGTAGAACTCGAGTTGTTAAGTTCTAGTTTCCTAATGAACCAGTTATTGAGTCGAGGAGTAGTTTAGTAGTGCCTAAGGGCCGTTTTATTTTGTACCTTAAGGCATGAAAGTTAGTTTCCAAGGGATGTGTCTATCACTTAGTCTGTGTTAATGAGTCTAGTGTTGAGACACCTCATATTCAATCAGTTTCAGTCGTTAGTGAGTTACAAGAGGTCTTTCCAGACGATCTTCTCAGAGTCCATCTTGAGAGAGAAATAGACTTCGGTATATATTCTTCCTGATACTTGTCCTATCTTTATTCCGCCATCTAGAATGGCTCCAACTGAGTTAAAAGTGCAGTTGAAAGATCTTTTTGAGATAGACCTCAGATCTGGCTATCATTAGTTGAGTGTAAGAGAAAGTGATATCCCTAAGTGTCACACCCCGTAGTTTAGTAGGCCAACTAGGACTATGTGTGAGGGCAACAATAGCCAAGGTTAAGGGCAAGAGCCAAGGCAAAGGGGATAAGGCCCAAGCCAAAGGCCAAGGCTGCACCAACCTTGGCAAACACTACCTCATCTTCACGATAACCACCACTGCCAGTGGTAAGGACCACGGCTTGTGGAATGGTCTGTGGAGCTTGGGAAGTAACTCCCTCAGGTCTGCCTAAAGTTGACTCATCACCACGAGGTACTTCACGGCCAGTGATAAAGACCATGGCCCGTAGTGGTCATGCCTTAGACTTATGGAGGCCAAAACCTTGTGACCTAGCCACTGGACCATGGACCAGATGCAGCACCACGGCCAGTGGTGAGGACCACGGCTCGTGGAGCCTGTCGTGGTGCCTGGCACAAGGCTGCCTAGTGAAGGTCATTTTAAGAAATTCCAAATCAAGTTAGCTTTAAGTGAGGTCATTTTGCCTAGAAATAGTACACATATATAAGTTATGTTAAACCTCTAAACTCACAAAGTAGGTCATTATTTCTAAAAACCCCAAAAGAACCCACAAGTTCATCCTCTCCTAATATTCTCTCTTGAAAGAGGAAAAAGAAAAAGAGGGTTTGAAGCTAGGTCAAGATCAAGTTATACAACCTCTAATATTTTGAGGGCATTGTGACTAAGGTATGATATCTGTTAATCCATGGAATTCTTTCATCCATGGAGTCCCCTAGGTTTCCCCAATTGTGATGATGAAATCCCTAATTCAAGGTAGGGTTCCTTCCAATATTGTGATATTAATGTATGATGATCCAATTGAGTGGATAATAATTGTTTATGATTGAATTAGTAGTAAATAATGTTATTAAGATTAAAATACATGTTTACATGCCTAACCCATGTCTAGAAATATGAAATTGAAGTAAATGGGTTTTGTGCCTTGAAGGTGAAATTTATGGATTTGAAGAGAATCTTCTAGGATTGATGGTATGTATTGCAGATTTCTTGAGATTAGGGCGTATATATTTGATTTGATTGAGGCTATAGTATGCATGTTGATTTATGATTAGTAATGCTTGAGATTAAGCCTATATGATGATATATGATTAGAATTAATTAAGAATGAAACATCTGAAGTAAAATCCCTTGAGACTTAGACCAGTGAGATTCTTATGAGAGCTATTGCGTGAGAGTAAAGCTTATAACTATAAATGTTTATTTCTAGGGCTTGAGAGTAAAACTAATATACCTTAAAATGATTGAATGTATGACGTGATAGAATCACATAAGTTATGATGATGTCCATGTCTAATGCTAGAATTCTAGATATGATGATTGAAACAAGTTTACAACCTCAAGAAGGTAAAGTATGAGATTATTCATGTTTATGAAATCTATGTGAATGCTTTAAGAACACTTTGAGAATGAAGTGTCTATGATTATGATATTGTAGTTGTTGAGTTTGATTGAGTCTAAAGACATTCTTCCATGAGCATGATATTGAATATGAGATAGAAGATACACGCTAGTTGAGTCTGGCTTCTAACTGGGATACTCTTACGCTAGTTGAGTTCGGGTTCCCAAGTATATCTCAAGATATGAAGACCCTCACGTTCGTTGATCCCAGGTTTCCAGGAGTTATCTCTTGGGATGGAATCCCTCACGATATTATAGGTTGGGTTTCTAGTAGCAATCCCCGTATCCCACAAGGACTATGAGATATGATGATGTTTGAGGTGATTCCCCAAAAACCTTTATATGAGAGGGATGTGAGTAGAATTCCCTTATCCCTAAGTAGGTAAACATGAGGTGATTACCCATGTAATGACATGAGAAGTGTGAGGTGACTATCCTTATTATATGACTTATAAAGCAAAGGAATAGGTGAATACCCATTAGGCTATAAGGTGATATGGAGGCGAATACCTATGTCATAATATGATGGTGCTAGAGGCGAATACATATGACCCTTAGAGAATGATGTGTAGGCGAATGCCTACATAATTCCATATAGGACATGGAGGAGAATACCTATGATTCCTTAATATGAACATGAAGGCGAATACCTTTGATTCCTTAATATGAACAAAGAGGTGAATACCTATGATTCCTTAATATGAACATGTAGGAGAATACCTATTATTCCTTAATATGAACATGGAGGCGAATACCTATGATTCCTCAATATGAATTATGTCATGAAGAATGAATTGTGTGGATTGTAGCTTGAAAGGCCTTCCGTGATATGTATGACTAGAGGTGATTCACCTTGTCTATGAGAGATGAGATAAATATGAGAATAAGAAATGATGATATGTATGATGGCCTAAAGTTATACTTACCATTGGTGAGATTATGAAGTCTTATTTATGCATTGCACAAGTATGCTTTGAGGTTACTTATGAAGTGTTTCTCTTATGTAATGAAGATTTAGTTATGGAGTATGCTTCTGAATATGTTGTATCTCTTATTTTTATGGATTATACCTATGTTGGTGATTATGACTATGATTATGTTGTTATGCTCTTGATGATGTTATGCTAACTATCATGTTTAGTACATTTTGTACAAATGCATACTTTTGCCTACATTCCTATCAAATGTAGGGTCCGACGATATTGAGTTCAAGCCGCGTGGCTAGGATCTAAGTCGGAGCAATGATTGATATTTTGGTAAGTCCTCATACTTCGAGCAGACAGCCACAATGTTCTTTTGTCTTTCTTTTATGTTTAGAACTTTTGTATGCTCTGTGTCCCAAAGACATTAATGTACTAGATGATTTGAGACTAAGTGTAATAGACTTCTGCTTGTTTTTAATAGACTTGATATTATGGAAAAATATTTTAAATTCCTGCATCATTTCTATTGCTTTATGTTATGATTTGCTAAGGGCCATGTATGAGACCTCCCGGGGTCTTTTACGTCTTGTTACATCTAGGGGGTACCCTTGGGTCGTGCTAAACTTGGTAATCAGACCACAAGGTTTAGAATGATTCTAGGAAGTCTCAAAACCACGTTTAGTAGAGTCTTGTTCATAAGTATGAAGCGCACCACATTTATGAATATGAAGCAATTAGATGATTAGGAAGTCTCACTTCTTCATTCTCTAAGTCGTGCCATGGAGCTTAGCTCTATAAGGTATTTCTCCTAATCCTTAATCCGATGGTCTACATGAAATGGCTAATACAAGGGCAAATGCTAGAAGGAATGAGGAAGACATGGTGGATCAAGTGGTTCCTCCACAAGCTCAGGTTAACCCTGTGGAGGAGAATGTAACTATTATAGAGTTTAGATAGGCTATTCAAGTGTTAGATCAAGCCGTGACGACCCAAAACAATAGAGAGGTTGTAGCTCCCGTGAATCCTAATGTGAATACGGTGGATTCAAGAGTGAGGGACTTTACTAGGATGAACCCTCCGAAATTTTATAGCTCTAAAGTGGAGGAGGATCCTAAAGTGTGTATAGATGAGGTATATAAGGTACTTTCTATCATGGGAGTAACCCCCTTAGGGAAGGCGGAATTAGCCTCCTATTAATTGAAAGATGTTGCTCAAGTGTGGTACAATCCATGGAAAGAAGGTAGACTGGTAGGAGTGGGTGCCGTAGAGTGGGAAGTGTTAAAGTTTGATTTTCTTGATAGCTTCTTTCCCCTTGAGGTTAGGGAAGCTAAG
>JAJOOH010040507.1:0-10627 GCA_029582605.1 Solanum gracilifrons
AAATTATACAAGTCCACAAATCAAATTTATGTCAATTATACAACTACAAACGTAATTAGTTAACTTATACAGACAACTTTTCCACATAATTTCCACTCAGCAATCAATTATACACATACAAACACTAATCCCATCAAGTCTAATTATACACATACAAATACTAACTTATACGATTCTACAAATAATGTAAAATTATACATACACAAAACATACAAGTCTATAAGCAATCATTGATGGATATATTTATACAATTACGAACGTATATAATTTGACATAAACTACAGTAGATTATACAATTGATTTCTATTTTTATACATTTACGTTTTCAAATTGTAGATATCAAGTCGTCTGTCTCGATCAATTCAAATACAATTGAAAACAGATTCTTCAACCGAAACTTCAATTATCAATGGATTAATTATACAATCACGAATAAAAAGTAGTTAATTCTCGATTTATTAAAATACAATTGCAAACATCTGTTAGAATGAAACTCCAATTATTAATGGAGAATTTATACAATTAGATAAACAAATCAGTTCAATTGCTCTGTTTGTTCACGTTCTTCATCTACATGAATGCAAATAAAAAACACGAATCAATGCAAATCAAATATACGTTTCTAGCCGAGAAAAGTGAGTTGTCGCCAAGATTCGATTGGATGTACGAAGATGAAATCAATTGGGTTGTACGAAGAAGATATATCTATTAGGAGAGTCTAATGAGCTAATATTCCGTGAATTAAAGAATTTTATACCTTTTCCTAGCCGAGATTACCGCCATAGCTTTCAAAAATTTGAATTCAATTTTGTATAAAACTTTGAAGAAAACAGAATTGTACAACCGATCACAGTTGTAGCAACTTAAAAATATAGATATGATTAGTAATTATGGAAACTTTAGTTAAGAAAAGTAATTAATTTAATTATGAAAGCTATATGCGAAAGTTGTGGAAAAGTAATATATGGGCCTTACTTTTCAAATGTTAAACTCACGGATTCTGTATATATATGCTTCCATAACATATTATAAGGTGCAACTCTAATTAATAAACTCTAACTAATGGTAATAAAAATCCTTCCCTTTATTATTACGTTTAACAAGGAATTTTAACTTGCATCGTGAGTCACTTAGATTATATCCCTAGCGGAGTTCTTTTAGGGATACAACGTCATTTCAGTTGGTCCAGCTTGTCTTGCATGCTGCATATATACAATAACAAATTTCATCACACTCATTTTAATTAATTAATTAATTAGCAGAAATAATTAGAGTATATTTGCTACTACCTGAAAATAAACTTCTAGCTTCTTTCTGAATACTGCATATTCTCTCTTTAATTGCTGAAAAGTTCTTTTGCATCTGCTTCAATTTACGAAGAAATTAAAATAAAGGAAAAAATTAATCACATAATCCCACGATGAGGTCTGAAAAGAGTAGAATATATGCCTCGACAAAATATGACTAGTGTACAATTTTGTGATGCGTGAATAGTTTATGATAGATTCTTTGTCTCGATAAAAATGTCGACAAGTAAAGAACCATATTTAAGTAAATTCTAGATAAGCCAGTTTTTACGACCCAGACCGTCGTGATTGGCACCCATACTAACCCTCCGATGGGAGAACCATTACTACAACCCCAAAATGAACAACTCAACCAAACACTAAGGCATTTAAAGATACAGAACGAGGTTTAAATGCAAGAATAAAGTAGAGTACCCATTAAATCCAAAAGATCTAACAACGACTAACAAAACATTGCGGAAAAACTCCCTAGAACCTGAAAGTCAATCTACCAAAACTCCAACAAGAACCGTAAGTCTAAACAAGAAGGGGTACAACCCCAAACTAACATAAGGAACCTAAAGCACTAGTCTAAGTCCGAAGATGTGGACATAAACAAAAAGAGAACTCATGGCAGCCCGGAAGAACTGGCTCACCCTTGAATTCGATTGATCACTGATCTTATAAGCGAGGTCTGTCAATAACCGCCTGAAGATGCCTTGTACTCAACAAAGAAAAAGCAAGTGCAGTATCAGTACACAACCATAGTGTACTGGTAGGATCACGCGGCTATTCCAATAAGGGAAACACATGTAAATAACCACAACATTAAAAAAAAAACAGGCATATACCAAACATATACAATAATAGTCATCATTTCAAAATCAATGTACAATTTCACATTCTCAATAATACACAATTATATCAAGTCAACGGTCCTCTCATTGAACCCAAACCATAACTGTTAGTGTACCGGTACGTGGTACCCGATCTAAGTTACTGTGCCAGACGTGACACCCGATCCCATAAATGCGTCAGAACGTGGCACCCGATCCAAGTTAGTGTGTTGGAACATAACACCCGATCAATTCAACAAGCCACAATCACAATCACAATGTACATTCTCATAATCATACAATTAAGTGTTGATTCATGTCATGCAATCATTCATTCATGCTCATTTACTATTAGTGTGATCAACAATGCAACATTCGCATACATACATGTATTATAATGAAGTAATTACTGACATACATCACACCAATATGAAATCACAACCATCACCTACCTCGAACAAAGCTTGAATCTCCTAAGAAACTTGATTCTTCCCTTTCCGAATTCTTTTTGTTTGTTCTTGGTCTATAAACAATCAATATAACGCGAGGATCAATAAACAAGACCTAATTACCCAAATCATACTCAATAATATCAACCCTAGGTCAAACCCTTGAACCCCGTACCTAGATTAGGGATTTTTTCACCATAATTCCCATATCAAAACCCTATCTCATTGATAATTACCCAAGAAACTAAATTCTAAAGATCGAAACATGGATTCGGGGAGTAAAAACCTTACATTTAGCCTCAAGAATGGTGAAAAACCATCAAGAACACATGGGGTCGTCTCCTAGCTCTCAAGAATGAAACTTGCAGAAAATTACGATTTTGGGGTTTATTTCTGAATTAATTCACGACTAGCCCGCTATGGTGGCCCCCATCCCGCCACGCGACCCCACCCTAGCGGGAAAAATCCTGCCACAGTGGCTTGCACGGAACCATTGAGTCGGATTAAGAGTTCCGAACCCCCATTTCACAACACACCTTCATCTTATGACACTCAAAAAGTACCCGTTCACGCTAAGATCAGTTTCGGGAGTTCTAGTCGCCTGAATTCGATTTCATAAAGTCATACGGGTTCCTTAACGTCTTAGCTATCTACTCATGTGATCAAATTCATATTTAGATTTCCCATTTGTTACTAGATTTACCTAGACCTTACTGACTCCGATTTCGTCTAAATTTGGACTAGGCTAGGAAATTTCAAGTTACTACCAAAAAGTTTTCCGACCCAAATTTTTTCCCCGTTGGCTTTTCTATAACGACGGGAACAGATTGTTATAATAGATACCAATTTACCCATCACTCGTCCCTGAGTGACAAAGTAGGAAAGACGGGCTAACATTAGAGTAGAGTAGTACCTGAATCGACGAACAATTGGGGATACTTGTCTCTCATGTCCTTCTCGATTTCCCACATAGATTCCTCAACATGACAATGATTCCACTAAACTTTCACGGACTTAATCTCCTTGGTTCTCAGCTTCCGGACATCACGATCAAGAATTGCAATCGGTTTCTCCTCGAATTGGAGGTCCTTGTCTAACAACACTGAGTCCCACTTGATGATGTAATCCCTGTCACCATGATATCTCTTCAACATGGATACATGAAATACCGGATGAACTGCCAATAGTTATGGGGTAAGGCCAATTTATAAGCCACTGGCCCTACACAAGTAAAAATCTCAAATGGACCAATGTATCGAGGACTAAGCTTGCTTTTATTGCCAAATCTCATCACCTCTTTCATAGGTGATACCTTAAGAAGAACCTTCTCACCAGTCTGAAATGCCATGTCCCTCACCTTATGGTCTGCATACTTTATCTGTCTACTTTGGGTCGCTAAAAGCTTAGCTTGGATGCTTCTTACCTTATCCTAGGCATCCTTCACTAAATCAACCACCAAAGGCTTCAGATCTCCAGCTTCAAACCATCCTATGGGTGATCTACATCCCCTCCCATAGAGTGCTTCTAACGGTGCCATATCTATGTTGGAGTGATAACTATCATTATAAGAGAACTCACACAACGGTAGGAACTTATCCCAATGCCCTCAAAAGTCAATCACACATGCCCTCAACATGTCTTCTAACACTTGAATAGTCCTCTCTGACTGTCCGTCCGTCTGTGGATGGAAGTTGTACTAAAACTGAGTTGTCTGCCTAATTCGTCATGTAATTTCCTCCAAAACTTAGATGTGAACTGCATTCCATGCTCTGAGATGATAGAAAGGGGCACCCCGTGCAGCCTTACTATCTCTTTTATATATACCTTAGCCAACTGCTGAGAATTATAATCTATTCTGACAGGAATAAAATGGGTTGACTTAGTCAATCTGTCAACCACTACCTAAATAGAATCAAACTTTCCCAAAGTCTTGGGAAAACCAACCACAAAATCCATGGCTATCTTTTCCCACTTCCATTCTGGAATTGGCATTCTCTGAAAAAACCCTGCCGGCCTTTGATGTTCATACTTCACTTGTTGGAAAATTTGACACTTAGCCACAAACTCCGCTATATCTTTCTTCATTCCAGGCCACCAATAAAGTTGCTTCAAATCTCAGTACATCTTAGTCAACCTTGTCAGATGCGTAGCGATAGAAGCAAACTTATTCACAAATCGACGATAGTAGCTAGCGAGCCTCACAAAACTCCTAACTTCAGTCACAGAGCTAGGCCTAACCCAGTTCTTAACCGCTTCAATCTTCTGAGGATCTACCATTACCCTTTATTTTGAAACTACATTCCCCAAAAAGGCAACTGAAGTCAACCAAAATTCACACTTAGAAAATTTTGCATACAACTTTTGTTTCCCAAGAACACCCAGAACAATACGAAGATGGTCGGCATGCTCTTCCTTACTCTTTGAATAAACTAGAATGTCATCAATCAATACTATCACAAACGAATCAAGAAATGGTTTGAACACCCCATTCATCAAACTCATGAATGTTGCAGGCGCATTTGTCAACCCAAATGACACTACTAAAAACTCATAGTGCCCATAGCGCGTCCTAAATGTCGTCTTCAACACATCCTCAGGCCTAATCTTTAACTGATGGTAACCAGACCTTAGATCAATCTTAGAGAAAACTAATGCACCTTGTAATTGGTCAAAAAGATCATATATTCGAGGCAATGGGTACTTGTTTCGAATGGTAACCCTATTCAATTGTCGGTAATCTATACATACCCTCATACTACCATCATTTTTGTTAACAAACAATACAGGAGCACCCCACGGTGAAGCACTAGGACGGATAAAACCCTTATCAAAAAGTTCCTGGATTTGAGCCTTAAGCTCCCTCAACTTTACCGAGGCCATGAGATATGGAGGGATAGAAATGGGGTGGGTACCAGGTTCCAAATCAATGCAGAAATCTATATCTCTATCCGGAGGCATACCATGTAAATCAATAGGAAACACTTCTCTAAATTCTGACTACACAGGAATAGACTCAATAGAGGGAGACTCAACCTCAACATCCTGAATATGAGCCAAATAAGCCAAACAACCCTGCCCTACCAGTTTTCTATCCCGAATGGAGAATATGATCTTAGCTTGCTTAGGCTTGTACACCCCTTCCCACTCTAACTTTTCCCTTCCCAGAATTTTTAGAGCCACAGACTTAGTATTACAATTAAGCACAACATAATAGGGGGACAACCAACTCATGCATAAGATTATGTCAAAGTCAGTCATATTCAAAATCACCATATCAGCCCAAGTCTAAAAACCCATAACCAAGATAGGACAAGCACGATAGGCATGGGTTACTATGAAAGACTCTCCAACGGGGGTAGAAACATGGATGTGGGCATCAAGCATATCACAAATCATATCAAACTCTGAGGCAAATCGCACAGACACATAAGAATAAGTAGAACCCAGATCAAATAACACATTAGCCATTCGATCACAGACAAGAATGGTACCTGTGATCACTGCATCAGAAGACTCTGCCTCGTTCTTGCCCGAAAAGGCGTAACACTAAGCCCTATCATCTTGACAGGCGACTTCCCTGCCTGGCTGTACTGTACCTCTGCCTACGTTACCATCTCCTCGACCTCCACGGCCTCGCTGATTTCATCCTCGCCCACCTTGTGGACATCCTCGACCATTATTACCATTTCCCGCGGGTACCACTACTCTAGACTGCTGCTGCACGGAATCCATCATGCGCGGGTAGGGTCAATCTCTCCTTATATGCCCAGATTCTCCACAGTTATAACAAGTGCTATCAAAAGATGGTCTGTTGCCTGCCGAAGGTGTGACTCCCTGGCTATCCTGAATCAAATTCTGAGGTGGAGTTCCTGAGTAATTACCTATAGAAGCGGGAATAGCAGACTGAATTGGCCGGGCTGCAAGTGTCGGTCTCCTTGAACCTCTAGAGTAAGAACCATTAAAGTTACCTGAATTCTTGGCTTTCTTAGCCAATGCCTTAGCCTGACCGTCTCGCCTCACCCCGTCCACTTTCTTCACAAAATCTGTTACCTCATTAAAGCTTTTTCTTGCAGAGGTCATATGAACAGACAATACCTGCAACTCAGAGTTTAGTTCCTTAACAAATAGTCAGATCCTTTCTTCCTCAGTAGCCACCAATTGCGTAGTATATCTAGACAAGGCATGAAACTTAGCCTCATAAGCAGCCACAGACATACCACCTTGCTCTAAAGCTATAAACTCATCCTTCTTACGATCTCTCAAGGTCCGGGGCACATATTTCTCCAAAAACAGAGAATGAAACTGAGTCCAAGTGAGTGGGGGTAAAGTTGAAGATCTACATTCCACATAAGCTCTCCACCACTGCTTAGCCTCACCTTGAAGTTGGAAGGTCACAAACTCTACTCCATGTTGATGGACAATTCCCAACTTATGAAGCCTCTCATAACAATCTAGGATGAACTCATAAGCGTCCTCACTCTCGGACCCATGGAACACAGGCGGTTTCAATTTCAAGAACTTAGCCAACATCTCATGTTCATTACCAGTCATAACAGGACCAACAAAGGACGGAAGAAAACATCAATACTTACGGTTCCACCCACCTTGGGGACAATGATAGCAATAGGGGATTGGCGGGAGCTTGAGTCGCTTGAACTGAGGGAAGAACTCCAAGACCAACCAATCATTTTAGGAACGACATAATCTATTGAGCTAACACTGGATCTAAGGGAGGAATACATGTAGTCTCAGCCTGCACCTCTTCTTCTTGTCCAACAACCTCGTCATTCTCAACCTCGACATTCTCTTCTATCTCCTTATGATGCGCAATAGGATTCTCTTTTCTGGGAGCATTCTCAATCGGAGCTCCATCCCTAGAAGGTGTTACCCTTCTTCGGCCTCTGTCCCTTGCTCGACCGCGATTTCTCACTGCGGATTCCTCAGCTAGCGTATTGACGGGAGCTACGAGCGTGATGTTGTTGAACCTAGTGTTAACCATCTGTGGACAGAAGAGTGAAGGAGATTATATACCAATTTGGATCACCAGATACCAATTGAACTAAGTTATAGAATGAAAGGAGACAAAAGAAAATAGAGAAATTTCCTAAAGTCCTATAGCCTCTCGAACAAAAGTATAGACGTCACCGTACTGTTCTGCAAAACTCTACTAGACTCATTTTGGTACATCGAGATCAACGAACCTAGGGCTCTGATACCAACTTTGTCACGACCCAGACCGTCATGATTGGCACCCACATTAACCCTCCAGTCGGAGAACCATTACTACAACCCTAAACTGAACAACTCAACCAAAAACTAAGGCATTTAAAGATACAGAAGCAGATTTAAATGCAAGAATAAAGTAGAGTTCCCATAAACTCCAAAAGATCTAACAACGACTAACAAAACATTGTGGAAAAACTCCCTAGAACCTGAAAGTCAATGTATCAAAACTCCAACAAGAATAGTATGTCTAAACAAGTAAGGGGTACAACCCCAAACTAACACAAGGAACCTAAAGCACTAGTCTAAGTCCGAAGATGTGGACATAAACAAAAAGAGAACTCATGGCAGCCTAGAAGAACTGGCTCACCCTTGAATTTAATTGATCATTGATCTTCTAAGCGATGTCTGTCAATAGCCGCCTGAAGATGCCCTGTACTTAATAAAGAAAGAGCAAGTGCAGTATCAGTACACAACCACAGTGTACTGGTAGGATCACGCGGCTATTCCAATAAGTGAAACACATGCAAATAACCACAACATTAAAAAAACAGGTATATACCGAACATATACAATATTAGTCATCATTTCAAATTCAATGTACAATTCCACATTCTTAATAATACACAATTATGCCAAGTCAATGGTCCTCTCATGAAACTCAAACCCAAACTGTTAGTGTACTGGTACGTGGTACCCTATCCAAGTTAGTGTGTTGGATGTGACACCGAATCCCATATATGCGCCAGAACGTGGCACGCGATCCAAGTTAGTGTGTTGGAATGTAACACCCTATCCATTCAACAAGCCACAATCACAATCATAATGTACATTCTCATAATCATACAATCAAGTGTTGATTCATGACATACAATCATTCATTCATGCTCATTTACTATTAGTGTGATAAATAATGCAACATTCGCATACATATATATTATAATGAAGTAATTACTAACATACATCACACCAACATGAAATCACAAGCATCACCTACCTCGAACAAAGCTTGAATCTCCTAAGAAACTTTATTCTTCCCTTTCCGGATTCTTTTCACTTGTTCTTGGTCTACAAACAATTAATATAACATGAGGATCAATAAATAAGACCTAATTACCCAGATCATAATCAATAATATCAACCCTAGGTCAAACTCTTGATCCCCATACCCAAATTAGGGCTTTTTCCACCATAATTCTCAGATCAAAACCCTCCCCCATCGATAATTACTCAAGAAACTAAGTTCTACGGATCGAAACATGGATTTGGGAAGTAAAAACCTTACATTTAGCCTCAAGAATGGTGGAAAACCGTCAAGAACGCACATGGGGTCGTCTCATAGCTCTCAAGAATGAAACTTGCAGAAAATAATGATTTTTGGGTTTATTTCCAACTTAATTCGCGACTGGCCCGCTATGGCGGTCCCCATCCCGCCGCAGCGTCCCCGCCCTGGTGGGAAAAATCCCGCCACAACGTTGTGCACGGAACCAGTGAGTCGGATTAAGAGTTTCAAACCCACATTTCACAACACACATTCATCCTATGACACTTAGAAAGTACCCATTCACGCTAAGATCAGTTTCAAGAGTTTTACTCGCCCGAATTCGATTCCGTAAAGTCGTACGGGTTCCTTAACGTATTAGCTATCTACTCATGTGATCAAATTCATATTTAGATTTTCCATTTGTTACCAGATTTCCCTAGACGTTAGTGACTCTGATTTCGTCCAAATCTGGACTAGGCTAGGAAATTTCAAGTTACTACCAAAAAAATTTCCGTCCCAAAATTTTTCCCCGTTGGCTTTTCTATAAGGACGGAAACAGGTCGTTACACCAGTAGGCATGTAAGAGTATCTTGCAAGCCATCAATTACGACAAGTAAGTTCCAGAGGATTAATATTTGGGTATAAATAATACTATAATGAGTAAGAATATGTAATAGAGATTAGATAGGCATTGACTTTTAACCTTGAAGTTTTGTTAATGGGCCAGAAAGCGAAAGTTAAAAATTCAAGACTCTCCATTTTTAAGGTCATTAGGTACATACAATATAATTCCCAAGGTTACACTTTAACCATACGGGCCAGGTTAAAAATACTTTCAACTTTTTTTCCCTACGTTCTTTCTCCCTTTCGTAATAATAGTGCAAGCTAGTCACATTTTTACTTTATAATTGAAAAATAAACATTGTTATAAAGTTTAGAATAATTTTACATTGAAACTTTATAATAATATCCTGGAGTAAATATTGATAATTGATATTAGATTTCTGATCGTAACATGTTATAACATATTAAATTATGTTGATAGTGTAAAATTTTTTGTATATTAATGACGATTAATTACCCTTCCACGTTTTCAACTCGGCAGTATTCCATGAACTGTGTACATTCAATTTTAATTTTCTTGGCTCCAATGCTGTATACAATTAGTCATGAAAAAAAGTTGTTATAATAAGTTTGAGAAAATGAGCAAAATGGTACTTCATGTTTAGGGGTTGAATTATTTTGATCGTTGATATATACTATTTGATTGAAATAGTCCTTAATGTATGTAAAATGGGTATCATTTTGATCCTAAACCCAAAATTTGACTATCCTTTGTTAAAAACAACGTTCCATACCAACACTCATCTCCTTGCCCGCTCCTCTCTGGTTCTTCAGAGCATGTTCTTCCTCAATAATAGAGAATTTCTTATGTAATGACCCTCTTGGTAATTTCTGTGTCTTGCCTTCTGTGTGTCGTTTAGAGTGTTTCTGTAGCGACCCCAAGTCATTTATGACTTGCTGGCACTGACTGTTCGGTCGCCTGGTCGTTCGTTTGGGTTTTAGGCC
>JAJOOH010040508.1:0-10141 GCA_029582605.1 Solanum gracilifrons
AACAATGAAGGGGAAGAGTGTCACCACATTTCTAAAAAGAGTATTTTCTCTAGATTTGGTACATCAAGGGTGATTATTAGCGATAGAGGTTCCACTTTTGTAATAGGTTATTCAAGGCATTGCTTGACAAGTATGGTGTTCGTCATAGCGTAGCAACTTCTTATCATCCGCAGTCTAGCGGGCAAGTTGAAGTATCAAATAGAGAGATCAAGTAGATTCTTCCAAAGACTGTGAATGCAAAATGAATTGGTTGGTCAAGAAAGCTTGATGATGCTCTATATGCCTATCGCACCATGTTCAAGACTCCCATAGGTATGTCCCCCTACCAACTTGTGTTTGGGAAGTCTTGTCATTTGCCTGTAGAGTTAGAGAACAAAGCGATAGGGGCACTCCAGAAGCAGTATTTGGATTGGGATGTTGAATAAAGTCAAAGGTTGAATGAGCTCGATGAGTTTCACCTAAAAGCATACAAAAGTTCAGCTTTGTATAAGGAGAAAATGAAGAGGTACCATGATCAAAATATCGAAAAGAGTAAATTTTTTCCTGGTGATTTGGTTCTCTTATTCAATTTTCCTGGCAAGCTCAAGTCGAAGTAGACTGGGATGTTCAAACTGGTAAAAGTGTTTTCACATGGAGCAGTTGAACTAAAAAATAAAAAAGGAACGAGGTTCAAGGTTAATGGTCAACGGATCAAAGTCTACTTGGGCCAACAGTAAGAGGTCAAAGAGGTGATCGAAGAATGGGACCTTGATAAGTCTGAGTAATCAAGGGGGTCTACGTCGTGTCACTACGTTAAATCAAGCGCTATTTGAGAGGCAATCCAAGATGTAAAATCTAGTTAATCTTAGGAATTTTTCTATTTTAGTATTTTGTAGGATATGTAATATTTTTTCTATTTTAATTTTTTTTTTTAGGGTATGTAGGGATTTTTCTAGAGATTTTTATGTTTTGTCGATTCCTAGTTTTGGCTGGATTAGGGTAGTATAGGGTATGTGTCCAAAAAGGGTCAAGAAAAATATAAAAAGGAAGTTCTAATGTTTGCTACGTATGCAAGAAATCAAAGAAGAATCTAAAAATTTGATGGTGCAGAGGGTCTACGGTTCCCATAGACAGCCTATCATTCCATCGATAGACCGTAGATGGCATCCGTAGATTCCACGTATGTATTCTGAAAATTCATCAAGTATTGAGAGGAACCACGTCACCCATCCACGGACCATAGTTTCAACTATGGACCATCGATGGCGTTTCGTTGGGCTAAGACTGGTAAGACATGGTCGACCCGACCCATTACCATAATAATAATAAAGCCCTTCAATTTTATTATACATCCCCAATTTTCCTCTTTTCCCAACCGTTACAAACCATTGATCCTCCATATTCCACCCCTTCACATCCATTTACACCCTATCAAACTCCCATACTTCACCTTATAAATATATCTTCTTCCCATCTCTGCCATTCCGTCATATTTTCACTTCTCCCAAATTCTTATACTTCTTCTATAATCAAAGGTTGCGTGGTCGGTGTCAAGTAATTTTGGTGTCAAAAAGGTCTATAGGAACACAGTCACACAACTTTGTACTAATTGAAAGGTACTAATTTTGAATTTCAACTTTTCAATTTGTAGTTGAAATCAAAAAGCTTCTACTTGACCTTGGGTATAAATTAACTGTTAAATTCGATATGAATAGTTAAAAAGTACCCTTGGAACGATGGTTTAGTGAGTGTTGTTGATTATTGTGATGAAAGCATGTGATTATTACATTCTAGTTGTGTTCTTGACTTAGGGTTTCGAAGTTAATATTTGCGTATGTATGAATAGTATGACTGGAACCCTAGGGATAATAGAATAACATTAAAATATGTTGAAATGCATGTTCTAGAAGTTCTTTGGTAGTTGAAATAATGATATTGTGAATTTTGGGTAAAATGTGAATTTTGATCTGAAATAGTACTGGTCGATGACCATGACCTAAGGGTCATGTGGCAACCTACGGATCGAGGTCTGGTTACCTTGATCAGCCACACAATCTAGTAGCCTAAGTTGTGAACCACAGTTTGGCTTAGGATTCGTCGTTCCATCGATAGGCAGATCTGATGCACCGTCGTTCCAATTTCTGAGACCAATTTTGAGACACCCTGACCTACGGTGGGCACCGACGGTCCATCGTTCCCTCTACGACCCATAGGTACTACCCATAGGTCCCAAAAATAGTCACTGTCCAGAATGTTTTTTTAAGTTCAAAATTTATTTTGTTTCTTTTTCTTGGTTTGTATTGAGTAGTTTGAATACTAACATGTGTCCCAAAGGTATAATGGTGCCAAGGCAAGCACAGACCTACCAATGCAAGTATAATTCCAAGTCAGTGGCACCCTCGGCTCGACAACTTTTTGATGGTGAAGCTGAATCTAGTGCCAGTAAGTCTAAATTTAACTTGGGCACAACTAGGACCTCCCCTACGGCACCTCTGACTATGAGGAAACGGGCGCGATAGATTATCTTTGATGATGAGCATTCATCTAGTCATGATAATGCCCAAGTCTAAGGATGGGGGCAGCTTTTGAATTCTCAGAATAGGGAGTCGTAGTTCGACACTTGCTCTGATTTAGAAGCAGCCTTGGCATGTAACGTCACAAGTATGGGATTAGCCCATGATCCTCCCGGTACTTGATATGAGTCAGTACTCTTATATATGGAGTCGAAAAGATAGTGCGTCCCCAGGATGTACCAAATATACGAGGATAGGATTTTTGTCAATGAGCATGAAAAGATT
Organism: Solanum gracilifrons; assembly: GCA_029582605.1. Classification (NCBI taxonomy): domain Eukaryota; kingdom Viridiplantae; phylum Streptophyta; class Magnoliopsida; order Solanales; family Solanaceae; genus Solanum; species Solanum gracilifrons. The sequence continues at coordinate 2,778 of JAJOOH010040508.1, forward strand.
TCCTCAACCATTACTGAGGAGTGATGGGTAATAACTAGGAGCCTCCACACGGTGCCATAGATTCATGAACTATTCAAACGGTACAGATTCAAGTGGATGGCGGAGAATCTGAGAAAGTATAGCTCGAAGACAGTGAGGGAGTTTTATGCTTTCTATGCAGCTACTGTAGAGAATGCTATTCCACCACGAGCTAAGCCATTGGCTCACCCTCCATTGCTGACTATGTCGGTGTACGGTATCCCTATTGACCTATCAGAGACCACTATCCACTATTTTATTTATTGCCAGACCTATGCTTAGTCGATTAATACAGTTGAGTTTTACTATCGGATGGGTATAGTGCAGAGCAGGGTTTTTATGAGGGACTCCGAGCAGGAAGAAACCTTACTTCGATGGATGGATCACCACATTACTGAAGAAGCATTGAGCACTGACTGGGTACATGATATGACACTGCCTATCCAGAAGGTGACCTTCAGCTTTGCAGCCAAGTTTTGGTGGTCCATCATACGGGCCAGGATATCCGCCCACACAAGTGGACAATATTGTGACTTGGACCCGGCGGTTATGCCTGCGGCACTAATGGCAGGACTAAAAAATTAGTTTCACCTTGATTATTATAGCTTAGACACATGTGAGGGCTTTTTAGAGGATGACCACCATGCCTTTACCCTTCCTCATTCTCCTTCTTTGTAAAAAGGCTATTGTGTCGGCTTGCCACTGTGACAGGCTGATTGAGGCGACCAAGATAGTAGACATGGGAATGATAAAAGACAATGCAAATCCAATCCGGCCAGGATACTAGCACACCTCATGCTCCTACCCTATTGGGTTATTCATGTTGCCCCTCGCTCGAGTCCAAAAGTTGGAGACTCAAATGGCCACTCTTTTACAACATATTTTACCATATATGAAGAAATTTGTTAAGGAGTCAGAGGCATGGAAGGAGGCACCAATTGATGTGAAGATCCAGGCGGTGCATCGGAGGATCGATGCATTTGATCTTAAGATGATGGAAAGGCCTCAGCCTAGGGCCACTATTGATATGACTACTTTTCAGTCAGATTTGGCCAATCTCTGGATGACATTGATGCCTTAGCTGCTCCAGAGGTGGATGTCCTAGAGTTTGCACCAGAGCAGGATGACGGTGATGTGGTGTTGAGTGTATTATTTAGAGGGAACACACATTCTCTTGAACCCCCTATCCTCTAGTTTGGCTAGAAAGAACACACATACTTATGAGCCGACTACTGATCCAGAGGAGGCAAGATGGGCTAGATTGAGGGAGAGGTAGCAGTTTGTGGCAGCCCAGTGACAATCTATACTTGATGAGGAGTTGTGGGGAAATCAAAGAACGAGGGAGTTGGTTGTGGATGCATCTGCATCAACGAACACTACTGATGGTGTTCCCACTATTATTGAGGGCGTTACTGAGGGCATCACTTTTGATAATCCAGCGTTTTTCGGGCAACCAAACCCACCCAGTTCTTGATGGGTCTTCGGTGCTTATGTGCCACAAGTTTGTCTCATCATATATATCACATTTCTTTGTGCATTAAGGGTAATTGCAACATATTTTTGTAGGGGTGGGGTGAATGGATTGTGAGTGTTAGAGTGAAATCTAAAAAGCCTATGTTCTTTTTCCCCAAGCAACTGGTTTAATTTATGTTGAATCGGCATGTTTAGGATAGTATAAGTGCAAGAGCAGACCAAATGAAAGCATCATGTCAAAAGAGCATGTAAATTGATACCCTTCCAAATGTTTGTGTGCTATATATGTGTGCTTGATGAGTTGAATGTATTGGTTCTTTTTATGACATGAAAGAAACTGATATTACAACGTCACTTAAGCTATAACTTGAACCAGATACATTAATCATTTGATAGTGAAACAAGGTGCATATGTGTGTGAGGCTGTTTGTTTATTCATATATCGCGTGCCAATCTAGAAGTTGCCCCATTAGTATTGCTAAGATTATTTAGACTGGGAACTGGAAAATAATCATAAGCCATTGTTGATAATGAGTCCACTTAAGCCTAAAAAGCATCCAACCAAAAGAAATAAATGCTTCATTCAAACCAAATGTTTAAGTTTAATGAATACCATGTTTTTCAATACCTTCCCAGAAAATATGTGTGTCCCTAGTCCCTGGTACCCCTTGGATATTGTTCACCTCAACTCTGGCTAAAAGCCTAAGTTGAGGGCGGTTACGTCAGAAATTTGCCTTGATTTTAGCCCTGGTCCTCACTAGGATATCGTGAACCCCAACTCATGCAAAATACATAAGTTGAGGGTGACTATTGTGTAGATAAATAACAAATAAAGGGTATGAAAAGAGTCCTTTGTAGAGAAAGAAAATATGAGCAAAAATGTAGAGAAGAATGGTGTGACCGAACAAAAAAAACAAAAGAATGATAATGCTTAAATAAAAAGATAAAGAAACTATGAAACAAGCAATAATGTCGAACAAAAATTTCACTTGCGCTTAAATAAATCATAAGGAGAAGAGCAGAAACAAGGCGAAGTTAGAATTGGTTCTAAAAGAGGTAAAATAGCCAATGTAATATCGAGAAGGGTAAAAAAGTCACTTAATATCCAAATATACCTCACCAAACCCACAACCTATGTTACAAGTTAAGAAAGTCCTATAGTGATCATAAGTAACCAGACTGGAAAGTTAAAGCGTGGAAAATAAGGGCAAGCCTATGGCATTGAGCACAAATTGTATTTGAATTCACTTCTGAGTGTGATTGTTTACCGAGTCCCTAACTAAAACATCAAACATTGTGTGAAAAAAGGGATTTCTTTGCGGTAAGGGCAAAAGTTTCATTGTTAAAGATTTAGTATCTTGGTGATTGTTGTTTGTGTATATGAATGTGTCTATTGGTGTGTCTATGTCATGAATTGATCCGCATGAGTTAGCTTGTTAAGTCTAAATAAAATGGTTTGTATTGTTCTGAAAATATTTAAGAAGTTGATTTTTCAAATATGGCATGTGATTGTTTGAGAAGATTCTTTATCCTATATATTATGCGAGCAAGTCTTTGAATGTTTCTCAAAAGAACTACACGGTCACTGAACAGGAATTACTTGTTGTAGTCTTTGTGTTTGAGAAATTTAGATCCTATTTGTTGAGCACTTAAGTCATTCTGCACACTAATCATTCGGCATTATGGTATCTTATGGAAATGAAGGATGCCAAACAAAAACTAACTGGATGGGTATTGTTGCTGTAAGATTTTGATTTTGAGGTTACATATAGAAAGGGGAAAAGAAACCAAGTGGTTGATCACTTGTCCAGATTAGAATTCGAGGCAATATTGAAGTTAGATAATGGAGTTGAGATAAATGATGTGTTCCCCATGAAAAGGTATTGGCTGCTTCTTTTGAACTTATCCCTTGGTTCACAGATTTCGTCAATTATTTGGAAAAAGATGTGGTGCCTTCGAATTTGTCATTCCACCAAAGAAGGAAATTTATGTCTGATGTGAAGAAGTTTTTCTGGGAGGAGCCTTGTTTCATATCTGTGCTGATAGGATTATTCATTGTTGTGTGCCTGAGGTTGAGATGATGTGTTTATTGGAGGATTGTCATTCATCTCTTGTTGGTGGTTATCATAGTGGTATCCGTACTACTCATAAAATATTGTTATGTGGGTATTATTGGCCTACTATTCACCAGGATGCTCATGATTTCGCCAAGTTATGTGATTGCTGCCAAAGAGAAGGAGGTATTTCAAAAAAGCAAGAACTCCCAATGATTCTTATACTAGTTATTGAGTTGTTTGATGTTTGGGGTCTTGATTTTATGGGTCCGTTTGTGATCTCGAATGGAATGAAGTACATACTTGTAATGGTTGACTATGTACCTAAATGGGGGGAAGTTGTTGCACTTTCAAACAATGAAGGGAAGAACGTCACTACATTTCTGAAAAGAGTATTTTCACTAGATTTGGTACATCATTATTAGTGATGGAGGTTCCACTTTTGTAATAGGTTATTCAAGGCATTGCTTGACAAGTATAGTGTTCTTCATAGTGTAGCAACTTCTTATCATCCGCAGTCTAGCGGGCAAGTTGAAGTATCAAATAGAGAGATCAAGTAGATTCTTCCAAAGACTTTGAATGCAAAAAGAATTGGTTGGTCAAGAAAGCTTGATGATGCTCTATGGGCCTATCGCACCATGTTCAAGACTCCCATAGGTATGTCCCCCCACCAACTTGTGTTTGGAAAGTCTTGGCATTTGCTTGTAGAGTTAAAGAATAAAGTGATATGGGCACTCAAGAAGCAGTATTTGGATTGGGATGTTGAATCAAGTCAAAGGTTGAATGATTTGGATGAGCTCGATGAGTTTCACCTAAAAGCATATAAAAGTTCAGCTTTGTACAAGCAGAAAATGAAGAGGTACCATGATCAAAATATCGAAAAGCGTTAGTTTGTTCCTGGTGATTTGGTTCTCTTATTCAATTCATTAGTTTGTTCCTGGTGATTTGGTTCTCTTATTCAATTCAAGGTTGCACTTGTTTCCTGGCAAGCTCAAGTCCAAGTAGGCTGGGACGTTCAAAGTGGTAAAAGTGTTTTCACATAGAGCAGTTGGACTAGAAAATAAGAAAGGAACGAGGTTCAAGGTGAATGGTCAACAGATCAAAGTCTACTTGGGCCAACCGGAAGAGGTCAAAGAGGTGATCGAAAAATGGGACATTGATAAGTTTGAGTAATTAAAGGGCTCTACGTCGTGTTGCTACGTTAAATCAAGTGCTACTTCAGAGGCAATCCAATATGTAAAATCTAGCTAATATTAGGAATTTTTCTATTTTAGTATATTTTTTTTAGGATATGTAATGATATTTCTATTTTAGTATTTTATTTTTTTTTAGGGTATGTAAGGATTTTTTTAGTGATTTTTATGTTTTGTCGAGTCCTAGTTTTGGCTGGATTAGGGTAGTATAGTGTATGTGTCCAAAAAGACTCAAGAAAAATAAAAAAGGAAGCTCTAATGTTTGCTACGTGTGCAGAAAATCAAAGAAAAATCTAAAAAATTGTTGGTGCAGACGGTCTACGGTTCCCATAGACAGTCTATCTTTCCACCGATAGACCGTAGATGGCATCCGTAGATCCCACGTATGTATTCTGAAAATTCAGTAAGTATTGAGAGGAAACACGATACCCATCCATGGACCGTAGTTTCAACTATGGAACATCGATGGCGTATCGTTGGTCTAAGACTGGTAAGACATGGTCGACCCGACCCGCTACCATAATAAGAATAATAAAGCACTTCAATTCTATTAAACATCCCCTATTTTCCTCTTTTCCCAACCGTTTCAAACCGTTTATCCTCCATATTCCACCCCTTCACATTCACGTACACCCTTTCAAACTCCCATACTTCACCTTATAAATATATCTTCTTCCCATTTCTGCCATTCCGTCATATTTTCACTTCTCCCAAATTCTTATCCTTCTCCTAAAATCAAAGGTTGTGTGGTTGGTGTCAAGTAATTTCGGTGTCAAAAAGGTCTACAGGTACACACTCACACAACTTTGTACTACTTGAAAGGTATTGATTTTGAATTTGAACTTTTCAATTTGTAGTTGAAATCAAAAAGTTGCTACTTGACCTTGCGTATAAATTAATTGTTAAATTTGATAAGAATAGTTAAGAAGTACCCTTGAAATGATGATTTAGTGAGTGTTGTTGATTATTGTGATGAAAGCATGTGATTATTACATTATAGTTGTTTTCTTGTCTTAGGGTTTCGAAGTTAATATTTGTGTATGTATGTATAGCATGATTGGAACCCTAGGGATAATCGAGTAACATTAAAATATGTTGAAATGCATGTTCTAGAAGTTCTTTGGTAGTTGAAAAAATGATATTGTGAAGTTTGGCTAAAATGTGAATTTTGATCTGAAACAATACTGGTCGATGACCATGATCTAGGGGTCGTGGGGAAACCTATGGATCGTAGGTATAGTTCCGTTGATCAACCACACAATCCAGTAGCCTTAGTGTTAAACCACAGTTTTGCTTAGGGTTCGTCGTTCCATCGATAGACCGATCAGATGCACCGTCGTTCCAATTTCTAAGACCAATTTTGAGACACCCTGACCTACGGTGGGCACCGACGGTCCATCGTTCACTCTACGGCCCATAGGTACTACCCGTAGGTCCCAAAAATAGTTACTGTCCAGAATGCTTTTTTAAGTTCAAAATTTATTTTGTTTCTTTTTCTTGGTTTGTATTGAGTAGTTTGAATACTAACAAGTCTTCCACAGGTATAATGGTGCCAAAGCAAGCACATAACTACCAATGCAAGTATAAGGACATGTCAATGGCACCCTCGGCTCGACAAGTTGTTCATGGTGAAGTTGAATCTAGTGCCAGTGAGTCTGAATTTAAATCGGATACGACTAGGACCTCCCCTACACCACCTCTGACTATGAGGAAACGAGTCAGACAGATTGTCTTTGATGATGAGCATTCATCTAGCTATGATGATTCCCAGTTTGAGGAGGGGGGCAGCTTTCGAATTCTGAAAATAGGGAGTCGTAGTCCAACTCTTGCTCTGATTCAGTAGCAGCCTTGGCATGTAGTTCCACAAGTACAGGATTAGCCCATGATCCTCCTGGTACTCGATATGAGCCAGTACTCTTATCTTTGGAGCCGATCAGATATTGCGTCCACGGGATTTACAAAATATACGAGGATGGGACTTTTGTCAATGAGCATGAGAAGTTTTCGAGGACCATTATTGAGGAGTGATGGGTACTTACTAGGACCCTCCACACGGTGCCAGAGATTCATGACCTATTTAAACGGTACAGATGCAAGTGGATGGAGGACAATCCTAGCAAGTATAGCTCAGAGACAGTGAGGGATTTCTATGCTTCATATGCAGCTAATGTGGAGAACGCTATGCCACCATGAGCTAAGCCATTGGCTCACCCTCCATTGCTGACTATGTTGGTGCAGGGTATCCCCGTTGACCTATCGGAGACCACCATCCACTATTTTATTTATGGCCACACGTATGCTTAGTTGCTTAATATAGTTGAGTATGAATATAGGATGGGGATAGTGCAGAACAGGGATTTTATGAGGGAATCCAAACATAGTATATAAAAAGGGGTGACACGAAAGTTTCAAATATCAAATGGGGGTTTTGTAACAAGTGATAAAACAATAAAATAAACACGAAAATCAAGTATGGGGAAAAGTTCTTGGGATGTGACCGCAATACAAGTTGAGATAAATTGTTGGGTGCATGCTTTCAATAGGAAATTTGCAAGACAATAGTGACTAGGCTAAGCTTTAAATGGAAATAAGTTTCCTCTCGGGCAACTTACCCCGTTTCAAATGT
>JAJOOH010040511.1:0-10896 GCA_029582605.1 Solanum gracilifrons
AAATCTTAAACAAGATGAATTAATATGAATTAATTAAAGAGCTTCTTATTCTTAACAAAATAAAATAATTAACTTAATTATAAACTAACCAATTTATATAACTCAAATTGTAAATATAAATAATACTAAACCAAATTAATAAAATATTTATCTTAACAATGTAGAAATCTTTTGATATGATTTTCAAATAATCATAAAATATACTAATTATAGACATAATTATGTAAAACATAAATGTTATGTAAAAATAATAAAAAGTGACAAAACTATTTAAAATAACTTGCAAACTTTATTATTATTATTTTTGAAATTTTATAAAACTAATTACTCTAAGTCGTTTGAAGTTGAAGAAGCTCGAAATGATTAATTTATATTATGGAGGTCCAAAATTGGGTGTCAACATCTGTGACTGTGCTCCAACACCCGCTATATTAGATCCATTTGGGACACTACCATTAGCTTGATCACTGGATTATTCATCCTTCTATATTGATATATTAGGTGACATCAACATTAACCCTCAAAACTCACCCAAATCCCTTAGGATGCAATGCAAACCACTCTAAAAAAACACGTTCAGAACTTCTTAGAAAACTCAAAACATTGATTTGTGGTCAACCCTTTTTCGTAAAATTAACTAGTAATTGATTCAATAATACAAACCCACTTCGAGTCCCGTGCAAATTATCCAAGTAAGTCATAAATCATATTTCTTACCTAATGAAATTGTCAAAGACTAATTCCAACTTAGTTAACACAAAATATTAACTTTGATCAAGCTTCACATTCCCAACTTCCCAAAACATAATTTATTCTTTGAAATGCATCTTATCACCGCAAAAATTAAATCGCCTATCCCCACACATCATAAATAACATAATAAAGTTATGTAAAAGGTCAGACTATGGAAAAGAAGTTTCAAAACACAAAACGGACATGATGGTACTTACAATATTATAGTTATATTTTATCAAATATATTAAGTATATACTTCAAGAGAATTAGATAACTATTAGTTTGGATTTTTTTTCACTTAGAGTTGAAGTTTAGCTAGTAAATAGAGTTGAAGTTTACTAGCTAAAGTAAGTCATTTTAAGAAATTCACTTGAATAAATATGTGACAAATGATTACAAGAGGAGTTAATAGTTCCTAAGCTACAACATCGGATGAGTCCTCAGTTTGGACTCATTTAGGGCCATATTTTGATAGAATTAGTGTCCTCAAATGCCTTTTTTATCCTAATATCTGATAAAAACTCTTAAGTTTCAGGTATTTAAAGATTTAAGGAAAGCATGGACACTGTGCCGCAAAAAGGAGCAAAAAGGCTAAAAAGAGCGAAGAAATGAAAGGCTGAGCATCGCCGAGTCCACTTGGTGAGTCTCCAAAGGACCTTATTTCGCCTTTTATTCCAATGCGTTGAACCATAAAGGAAGAAGATCAAATCGGCGATAAAAAGGAGCAGTCGGTGCGTCGCCGAACAGTTTCGCGAAGTAGTACAATACCTCTCAATGATCCAGGACACGAAGATGTTGTAGGCAAGAACGAAAGGCGATGAACCAGACAAAGGGCGAATCATCGATTTGATCGGCGATTTTGACTAATTTCGTCGATCCACCGTTTGCAGCACAAATTCTGAAAACTATAAATTCTAGTTGAAGTTAGATTATTATTATTATTATTATTAGCATTATCATCATCATTAACATCAACATCAGAATTTCATTATTATTAGACATATTATCAGTTTTATATTTTCTCTCAAGTTTGAGAGGGTTTTGAAAATAAGAAGAACAACAACAAAAAGGGTTTCATCTCCTTCAAATTGGAAGTTGGTCTCTTGATTTCTTGCTTCTTTGCCTAAATTGAGACTTGAATCTTCATACCCAACTGATTTAAACATCATTGAAGCAATAAATTTCCATTTCTTGATGTGTGGCTAAAAATTATCATTCTTGGGGTGTGATTTAGCGAATATGGGTTAAGATTGTTGTTGGGTCTTGCTTGCTGATAGACTAAATGTAGTTTAATGGTGATTTCACCTAGTAGTGGTGGTTGAATCTAATGGATTTTTAGTTGCAATTACAAATCCACCCATGTATTTTCGGCTTACTCGAGAGAGAGGTCGTGAAACTAAGACAACTAGACTGATGGCCTAAGGAGTAGATCGACATGAGGCTCAGCTCGAGAGAGTGAGCCCTAGTCCCATATTCTAATACTCAGGTCGAGAGAGTGAGTGGGGTAAGGCATAGGCTGGTCTTCATGCGGCAAGTGGGTGTCCGAGAGAAACCCATTTGAAATGGGGTAAGTTGCTCGAGAGAAAACTTATTTCCAATTAAAGTTTAGCCTAGTCACTATTACTCTTTAAATCTTCTATCGAAAACAGGTACCCAATAATCTAGATTAATTCGTATTGCGGTCACACACCAAGAATTCCCCATCATACTTGATTTTCCTTGCATTTTTACTATTTTTATTTGATTTTGTGACAAAACCCCCCAAAACGATATTTGACACTTTTGTGTCCCCCATTGATTTACAATGTTTTTACTCGTTAATCTCTTTAGTTACGACTAATTAGAACTAGATTTTAACTAACTACTAATTCTCAAAACCGCTCCTTTGGGACTCGACCCTAACCCTCGGTTGGGTTACTATATTATCGACGATCGCAGACAGTTGAATCGGAAGTAGTGTCGTTGGTCACGATAAGCATCAAAATGGCACCGCTGTCGGGGAGTGGTGTTATTTGAGAAGATGTAGTTAAGTAGAGTTTTTGTTCTTTTTAGTGGTAGTTTACTAATTTTATTTTTAGTTTTGTGTTTCTTTGAGTAATTGTTTTAGGTGAGCATGGCTGAGCAAAGTAGTGGCAACTTGGTTGAGATGAACCGAGGAGTCAAGAAGGTCTTCATGCTGAGCGGAGAAAGTCTAGAGATGGGGAGAAAAATCGTGTCGAGGACACACTTCAAATCATTCTCCAAAAGATCACCAATCAAGATCGGATGTTGCAAGAAATGAGAGAGAATATTGAAATGTTGAACCAAATAATTGTATCTCACTCTAGGTCAATCTAGCAAATCAGGTCACTCCTGAGTTTTGCAGTGCCTCGTCTCCACCCAAATGACATATTGGGGCTACTTAGAAACACTAGGGATAACCCCAATAACAGAGAATGAGATAGGACGTACTTCGTGCTACGACGTCAAATAAGGCATTTTTTGGGAAGCAACCCAACGTCTTAAATATTTAGGATTTTTACCTTTATAAATAATGGTGTGTGTATGTTGCAAATTAAAATGAGGAAAGTGTTGAAAAACTATAGTTTGGCGGGCAGATAATCCATTCAGCGTATCGCCAAATAGGTTGGGGAGCTCGTTTGAATCCGCCGTTTGGCTCAATGCAAGTGCAATGCAGAGCCTGTAAAACTCGACGAACTTGAGAAGCAATTCGACGCATTTTCAATCGGATGGGCGATCCCGACTTAGACAGCTGATTTGATCCCCACGAAACTGAAGATTTCACAAAAAAGGCAGGAAAAATGAGTATACCGAGTGTGTCGGTGAATGCGACTAACGTCACCGAATGGACAAGAACTGAACGGTTATATCAGGGCCAAATGACGCATAATTTAAAAATTATTGTTTTCCTCTCTCTAAAACCTCATAGATTCACACCAAAGGTATTATTTTCAAGATTTTCACTTGCCATTAGTATTGTAGTTGATGATTAGTGCTTGGGAGTGGATTTCTTTGTCGCCTAGCACTTCAAATGTATTTTAATCGTCATTAAATGTTAGTCCTTAAAACCCCGAATTTATATTTGAAAGTTTTTGAACTCATTTGTAATATTAGTATAGCATTGATGTGTGCTCGGCCTCTCTGATAGAAATAGGTTGTTGTGATGCTAATTTTAATTTGAACCCTTTACCTGAAATATTTTAATATTCGAATGCCTTAGTTTCTGTGCTTTTATTTGAATGAACTTGAAATGGTTGATGCGTTCTTACTGTTTGATTAGTGGGGTGAAGTTTAAGCAGCCCATGTTTGTGCTAAATAACGAGAATTGCTCAATGAGAGATGGGGTGGCACTACTCTTAAGGGTAATCATCGTTAAATAGTCAAATTTGGTAAAATCGGAAAAAGTCTGAGTATTCCGGGGTGATGGGAAGTATGGCTCTTGAATGAATTTAATGTATGCATGCTTTGATTTTGCTTTTGGGGCTTGTAAAGTCGAATTCGAGATGTAGGTTGAAAAAATAGGCACATTGGGTCATTTGGTGTGCTGGGTCTAGCTCGCCGAACCACTATGTGGTTCGCCTACTAACCCCAAATTGCCCTTAATTTCATGACTTATTTGTTGTTTCCTCTGTGAGTTTCGGCGAGATACTTCAATCGCCGAATAGTACTATTGACAGTACTGAAATATTTGGCAGACAAATTCATGATCGCTGAGAGTAGTCGGTGACTCATCGAGTAGATCAATCTGTCACCAATTTGTCAAAATTTTAAGCCAATCCCTTCGGCGAGCTCGACCTAGCTCGCCAAAAAGGTTTGGCGATTCGCCGACTGGATCGGCGAGTCTTTCTGCATTAGATTTTCTGTCTTTGACTTGATGTTCTCCTAATCGATTAAAAACTTTTACAGATATGGTACGCACCAATCTAAACACACAAACCCAAAAGAAAGAAGCATAGGGCATTTACATCAACAAAGGAGGATTCAATCCTCAGAAGATATGAGGAGAAGAAATCCCACAAGGCAAAGAAAAACGGAGAAAAAGCATAGCAAGAAAATGAACAACTAGTGAGATCCACACACGGTCTTCTGAACCAGAAGATAAGAAGCATTTGAGTGATCGAAGGGATAATCTCCTGGCTAGATCACAGTCTACCTCCACCAGAGTCCCGTCTGCTGCCACTTCTCCTGAACCAGCTCCAAGGCCAGCTCAGGCACCTCCAGTAACCCCAACACCTCATATTGTTTCTCAACCTAGGCTTTTGAATAGATTGAAGGGTGATGGGGTATGAACCATCATAGAGGAGAAGCTCTTATCTGTGGAGGGCTTGGAAGTCAAGTATCTTGATGTGCTCGACATCCTTCGCTACCATGAGTTCGAGCAGTTCACGAGGCCCCGAGTCCCCTATGTTCCTTCTTGGGTTAGGGAGTTTTACACGGCTTATAGGGAGTTAGTGCCTAAGAACAAAAAAGAAGGCAAGTGAGTTTAGACTGGTGAGATCGGTCATGGTTAGAGGCAGGGAAGTAGAGTGCAACAACGAGCAAATCAATGTTGTATTGAGAAGACCGCTACACTTTGTACTCCCTTATGAGGAATTGCCAATTACTGCATCTTTAGACGATCTGAAGGAATGGTTGGCTCTTATGATTTTTGAAGACACTACTAGATGGATCGGAGTACGATCTCCTATTCAGAAGAGGGATCTGAACATTGCTGCCAGATTCTGGTTTGGCTTCATATGCATGCCATCCCAGAACGAATCTGTTCTCCGCCACCCTAAGGCAGCTTGCCTTGGTTGCATCATTTCCAGGAGGAGGATCGATTTGGTGTTGCTAACTTCACAGGAGATGGAAATGAGGGACAAACAGAAGCAAACTTCCTGCAATTTCCTGTTTTGATTACTGAGCTGTGCCGACGTGCTGGAGTAGTACAGGACACTGAGAGGGATATCGAGGTCACTCCTTCGTCCTCCACTGACATCCGGCGTATTGAGGCCAAATACACATGTGAAGAGGCTAATAGGAGGAGAGCAGCTCCAACAGATACTACTCTAGAGGGCGATGTTGACTTGCTGCCTACAAATGCATCTGCACCTACTCCGGCCTCCTGGCCATCAGGTACATCAGTTCCTCCCTCTTCTTCACAGGATCCATGTGCTTCTTCCTCTGGCCAGCCGATCAGAATTACTCAGGCCATGATCTTGAAGATGGGGCGTTTGGCCCAATCAGCTGAGGCGAGGGCGGTCAGACTGGAGAGATCAGTTCCAGGGATGATAGAGAGCGCCATAGCTGCTGTACTCACACCCCTCCAGACCTCTGTCGATACTTTGACTTTGATGGTTACAGCCTGTGAGAGCAGACATGGGAGAGTAGCTGACGTCCCAGCTTTGAAAGCCAATGTTGCAGAACTATAGAGGGACGTAGATTACCTGAAGTTTGTTGAATTCAATGAATTAATAAAGACTGTTGAGGATCAGGATATCCCTGTGACTTCGGGGATCCCTCCGGCCACCGCTGGAGATGTGCAGATGGAGGATGCAGCAGCTATAGAGTCAGATGCAAAGACCAATGAGAGAATGACAGCAGCACAGGAGGAGGAGAGCATCTTCAGAAATTTTCTAGATCTGGTGGAGACAGTTGTGTAGTCACTAATCCAGACATCGCATACTGAGACGTCCATAGCAGCTCCTACGGGACCTGGCACTGCTGATTTTCCTGAGGATACTCCGGGCACTGATGCCCAAGCACAGACTGCTGCTCAGAGTTTTGATTCCCCGACAGAGGGAGAAACTGCATAGACAGGATCTTTCTTTACCTCTCTCTGTCTTACTTTGATTTCACTTTTGGATACTTTTATTTGCATTTGAGGACAAATACTTTTCTTTTTGTGGTGGGGTGAGGCTCACCTTTGTGTTGTTTTGAGTTCCATCCTGTGTATATATTTGGGTTGTCTGTTTAAAATTGTGTTTTAAACTGCTTGTGCGATTGTTTGAGCTTGTGGCTCCTTTTGGGTTTAATTGCAAAACATTTTTTTGACCCTTCAGAAAAATTTTCATTTTTCGACGCCACCTCTTATGTTGAAAGTGGTTGTTCTCTTGCAAATTCGAGTCTCGGTTTCAATCAATATAGATGACTTGAATAGTGCTCTCAATCAAACATTAATGAATGTGCGGCTACGACGAGACCAAATGAAGTTGCATAGACAATATGTGAACTCTTGGCATCTCATTATGATTAGCCATGTATCAAATTGATTCTCTTATGATGACCGTTGCACACTAGCGAAAGTGTGGAGTCTTCTCTAACTTTAGTGTCGATGCCTTATGTGATGAGCTTACTTTGAACCATGCATGAATACACCTAGAATTTGCCTCGTTAGTCCGATCAATTAAGTAAGGCTTGTTCTTGAGATGATCTTAGACAACTTTAAAGAGTGTGAGCTAATTTGATATATACCTCTTTTGTGGCCTACCCTGTGAGTGTGTGAATCCCTTTTGAACACCCCTTGAGCCTTACCTTTCTTTGGAAGAAACTTGATGAAACCTAGACACTACCTATGATCCTCTTGATGTGTGGTTTAGTGAATGTCTAACTTAGGCCAGAAGCCTAAGTTGGGGATGTGGTGAAAAGGAAACGAAAAGTCAAGAAGTGCAAGAAAAGTCTCATTTAACCCATGGTGTTGCGAAAAAATGGAAACCCTACATATAAAAAAAAAGGAAAGAAAAAGAAAAAGAAAAGAAACGAAAAAGAAAGTTATGAAATAAAGTATAAAAGAAATTGGGTTTCCAAGCAATCCATGGAAGTGAATAATATGATGACTTATTAGCACTAGAAGAAGAAAAAAATGGATGAAGGAAGAGAAAAGGAAGTGTTGAGAGCCACACAGTTCATGAAGATAAAAGTTGCTGAGCCTAAATGACCACACCTTTTGCACTCTGCCCCATTATAAGCCTTGAAAAGACCTTTTTGATCTTGAGTGAGCCGAAACGAAGGTTAATTGGAAAATACGGGTAAACCTATGGGTAAAAACATACATTGTGTTCCTCTTTTTTAGTGTGAGCGTTGCATCTGATTCGTGATCTTCAATTGACTAAACCTTGGCGTGTGAATATGAAATCGTTCTTTTATATAAGGGCATTTAGATACTTTTGTTGATCTTGAACTTGCATTTGAAGCAAGTATTGTGAACATGAGAATCTTTGGTAATGGTGTGTCACAACTTGAATCTTTGAGTATACAAATGATTCTTGCATGAGTAAATTGAGTCTTGTTGTGTACATTCATGATTGAGTCTTGTGTAACACTGTTTAAGACATCCTATTTGAACTGCTGAACTTGAGTTTTACTTGAGGACAAACAAAAGTTTAAGTTGGAGGTGTTGATGAGTCCTCAGTTTGGACTTATTTAGGGCCATATTTTGATAGAATTAGTGTCCTCAAATGCCTCTTTTATCCCAATATATGATAAAAAAAACTCTTAAGTTTCAGGTATTTAAAGATTTAAGGAAAGCATGGACACTATGTTGCAAAAAGGAACAAAAAGGCTAAAAAGAGTGAAGAAATGAAAGCATAAGCATCGTCGAGTCCACTTGGCGAGTCGTCGAAGGACCTTACTTCGCCTTTCATTCCAGTGCGTTGAGCCCTAAAGGAAGAGGATCAAATCGGCGGTAAAAAGGAGCAGTTGGTGCGTCGCCGAACAGTTTCGCGAAGTAGTACTATACCGCCCAATGATCCAAGACACGAAGATGTTGTAGGCAAGAACGGAAGGCGATGAACCAGACAAAGGGAGAATTGCTGATTTGATCGGCGATTTCGACTAACTTCACCGATCCACCCTGCGCAACACAAATTCTGAAAACTATAAATACTAGTTGAAGTTAGATTATTATTATTATTATTATTATTATTATTATTATTATTATTATTAGCATTATCATCATCATTAACATCATCATCATCATATTTTCATTATTATTAGACATATTATTAGTTTTATATTTTCTCTCAAGTTTGAGAGGGTTTTGAAAATAAGAAGAAGAACAACAACAAAAAGGGTTTCATCTCCTTCAAATTGGAAGTGGGTCTCTTGATTTCTTGCTTCTTTGCCTAAATTAAGACTTGAATCTTCATACCCAACTGATTTCAACATCATTGAAGGTATAAATTTCTATTTCTTGATGTGTGGCTAAAAACTCCAATTCTTGGGGTGTGATTTAGCGAATATGGGTTAAGATTGTTGTTGGGTCTTGCTTGCTGATAGACTAAATGTAGTTTAATGGTGATTTCACCTAGTAGTTGTGGTTGAATCTAATGGATTTGTAGTTGCAAATACAAACTCACCCATGTGTTTTCGGCTTGCGAGAGAGAGGTCGTGAAACTAAGATTACTAGACTGATGGCCTAAGGAGTGGGTCGACATGAGAGAGTGAGCCCTAGTCCCATATCCAAACACTCAGCTCGAGTGAGTGAGTGGGGTAAGGCGTAGGCTGATCTTCATGCGGCAAGTGGGTGTCCGAGAGGAACCCATTTGAAACGGGGTAAGTTGCTCGAGAGAGAACTTATTTCCAATTATAGCTTAGCCTAGTCACTATTACTCTTTAAATCTTCTATCGAAAGCAGGTACCCAATAACCTAGATTAATTCGTATTGCGGTGACACCCCAAGAATTACCCCTCATACTTGATTTTCCTTGCATTTTTACTATTTTTATTTGATTTTGTGACAAAACCCCCCAAAACGATATTTGACATTTTTGTGTCCCCCATTGATTTACAATGTTTTTACTCGTTAATCTCTTTAGCTACGACTAATTAGAACTAGATTTTAATTAACTACTAATTCTCAAAACCGTTCCCTTGGAACACGACCCCAACCCTCGATTGGGTTACTATATTATTGACGATCATAGACACTTGAATCGGAAGTAGTGTCGTTGATCACGATAAGCATCATCATCTCACGAAGGAAACAAGATATAACATAATGTTTAATTATATCCTCATTTGGTTCTTACTCCCTGATATTATTAACTAACAAGTTATAATGAGACTTGAATACAAGTGAGAGAACAAACTATTGTTTCTCACTTTATAATAATGACGCTAATTAATTAAGGAAGCATTTATCGAAGTAGGAAAAAATAAGTTAACTTAGTTTAATTAATGCATTAATTACTTTTAATTTACGTTGCAAATTTAACATGAAAACAAAAAACGTATTTCTAACTAACTTTATAGGAACTATGGAGAGGTGTTGAACAAATAGTGTAACAATATGTTGATGTTAATGTGGGAAATGAGTCCACTATTTTGTTGTAGCAATCATGATGTAGCAATTGATCTTTGTCATATTAAAGAGAATAATGTTATTTCAGGAATGGTTCGTCAAGCGATTTAAAGCAACAGTTTTTGAAAATGACCTCAAGTGGTACAAGACAGAGCCACTACATGGGGTATTCAACTATACCATAGTGGATCAGATGATGCAATTCCTTCGGAAGAACAAACTTTTAGTTAGAGGACACACCATGTTCTGGGGAAACCCAAGACTTGGTTGAAAACATGACAGCTGCTCAGTTGCAAAAAGCGATGGATGGAAGAATTAAAAGTGTAATGAGTAAATACAGAAATGAGTTTTTCCACTGGGATATAGGGTTTTTTCAATTTAAGTGATGGTATTGATTAGAGATTATTTATTTTTTTCGGAGTCGCCATTTAGAATTGAGTTATTGTGTTTCAAGTAACTTTTTTGTTTAATCCCTAATTAAAAGAAAATGACTCTTTTTATGATCTGTGAACTAGAAATTCGGGTAAGGAGTGATTTTTCTATGGAAAAATACTAGTAATAATTTTTAAGTAGTTACATTTCTTTAAGGGTGTGTTTGGTATGAAGGAAAACATTTTCCGGAAAATGTTTTCCAATTTTCTCATGTTTGGTTGGGTTGAATGTTTTGGAAAATGTTTTCCAAATCAACTCATTTTCCTCAAATTTAAGGAAAATGACTTCCCCTCAAAACTTAAGGAAAACATTTTCCAAAACTCTCTTCCAACCCCCCCATCCACCCACCCACCCTACCAGCTCCTAATCCACCCCCCTATTTGCCCCCCACCCCCCAAAAAAATTTAAGTTTATTTTTTAAAAATATTTTCAACTTCAAAATTTCATTT
>JAJOOH010040514.1:0-11811 GCA_029582605.1 Solanum gracilifrons
GATACAATGGTAATACAATAAAATGAATCATTCAAAATCAAAGCATATAAGCTGGGAACTGAAATTAAAGATACTAATGGAAAAAATATTCAACTAATTAATCACCTGATAGAAAAAAATTGTTATGCCAACCTTACCAAAATTTCGTGGCAGCAAAAATTATTAAACCCTAATAGAGAAAATCGTTAAACAAACTCTCAAATATCTCCTCTTTGAACCTAAATCCCAACCTTGACTACAAAACTAGCATTTTTGTCCTAACACAATAACAATGAGTATTCAATTATCAAGAAAGGAAAATGAAAGATTTTATAGAAAAAAGAAGAAGGGGGAGATGAATTAAGAGGAATAAAATTACCTTAGATGTAGATACAAGTGGGTGATGATTCGTTTTGCTCCCAATAATGCCTTCAAGCTTAATGATTTAGGAGATTTTGTTGTCAATAATGCATTCAAGCTGCAAGATTTCGTAGACTTCTATGCGTGTTTGATAGAGCAAGAGAAAAAAAATGAAAGAGACTGTAGTGATTTTGGCAGATTGCTAGAGAGAGACAGAAATATCTGAACCTTTATCAATGGATTTGGGGTTTTAGGTTATTACTATAGAGAGAGAAATTATTTTTGTGCCTTTAAGTATTTCACTTCTTGTTCCCGCTCTTCCCTTGTAATTTCCCGCTGAAATTTTTTACTTAGGGATGAGTTATTTTGTTTTTAGAAAATAATATAGTCAATTATGGACTAGTAAATAATATTATCCTTATAGGTATATTTTAGGGACCATATTTATAACTTGTCACAATATTTTGGTCTTTAATAAGCCTTTTTGTTGTAGTGTGTGTTGAAAGTGGCTGTTCTTGTACAAATTCAAGTCTCAGTTTTGATCAATACCGATGATTTGAATAGTGCTCTAAATTGAACAAACATGAATGTGCGGCTACTATGAGACCAAATGAAGCTGCATAGACAATATGTGAACTTTTTGCATCTCGTTGTGATTAGCCATTTATCGAATTGATTCTCTTGTGATGATCATTGCACACTAGCGAAAGTGTGTAGTCTTGTTTGTCTATAGTATCGATCCCTTGTGTGATGAGATTACTTTGAACCATGCATGAATAAACCTAGAATTTGCCCCTTTAGTTTGGTTGATTTAGTAAGGCGTGCTCTTGAAATGATCTTAGGCAACTTTAGAGAGTGTGAGCCAATTTGGCATATACCTCTTTTTGTGGCCTACCCATGAGCGTGTGAAACTATCTTGAACACCCCTTGAGCCTTACCTTTCTTTGGAAGAATTTTGATGAACCTTAGACCTTAGTTTCATTCACTACCTATAATCCTCTTGAGATGTGTTTAAGTGAATAGCCAACTTAGGCCAAAAGCCTAAAGTGGGGGTGTGGTGTAAAGGAAAAGGAAAAGTCAAAGAAATTGCTAAAAAAAGTATATCTTTAACCCATGGTATTGCAAAACAAAGTGTTAACCCTCCATATATTAAAAAAAAGAAAAAGAAAAGAAAAGAATGAAAAAGAAAAGTTGTAGAATAAAAGGGCAAAAAGAAATCGGGTTTCCAAGCAATACATGGAGAGTGAATAAAAATATGACTTAGAAGCATTAGAAGAAAAAGTGATAAGGGAAGGGAAAAATAGGTTTTAAGAACATCACATCTCATGAGGATAAGAGTCATCGAGCCTAAATGACCATACCTTTGCACTCAGCCCCGTTACAAGCCTTAGAAAGACCTTTCTGATCTTGACCAAGCCAAGCCAAAGGTTGATTGGAAAATAAGGGCAAAACTATGGGTGAAAACATGCATTGTGTTCCTCTTTTTAAGTGTGAGGGCATTCTGATTAACCTTTGTGT
The DNA here is from genome assembly GCA_029582605.1 of Solanum gracilifrons. NCBI lineage: Eukaryota > Viridiplantae > Streptophyta > Magnoliopsida > Solanales > Solanaceae > Solanum > Solanum gracilifrons. Next base: position 1,858 of record JAJOOH010040514.1, read on the forward strand.
GTGAATATGGAATAATTCCTTGTGTGAGGGCATTCTGATACTGTGGTTGAACTTAAAGTTGCATTAGTAGCAAGTATTATGAGCATGAGAATCTTTGGTGATGGTTGTCACAACTTGAATCTTTGAGTACACATTTGATCTTTGCATGAGTAGTTTGAGTCTTGTTGTGTATGTTCATAAGTGAGTCTAGTGTAGCACTCTTTGAGACATTCTATTTGAACTGCTGAACTTGAGTTTTACTTAAGGACAAGAAAACATTTAAGTTGAAGGTGTTGATGAGTCCACAAATTGGACTCATTTAGGGTTTTATTTTGATAGAAATAGTGTCCTCAAATGCTTATTTTATCTCAATATCGGATGAAAACGCTTAAGTTTCAGTTATTTAAAGTTTTAGTGGAAGCATGGACACTTAGGCGCAAAACGGAACAAAAAGACTTAAAAAATGAAGAAACTAAAGCTTGATCATCGCCAAGCACACTTGGCGAATCACCGAAGGGATGCACTTCGCCTTTTGTTCCAGAATGCGAAGCCCTGAGGGAAGTGGATCAAAAGGCGATGAAAGGAGCAGTTGGTATGTCACTGAATGGTTCCGCAGAGCAGAAATATACCGCCCAATGATCCAGGACACAAACATGCTTAATACAAAGCACAAAAGGCGATTAACTAGAAGAAGGGTGAATCGCCGAGTCGATCGGTGATCGTGACTAACCTCGCTGAACGAACCGTCGCAACACTATTTTATGAAGATATAAATACTAGCCTTAGTTTTATTTTAAAGAGTCCGAACATTATTGTACGTTTTACCTTAGAATAATAGTTTTCTTCTATTTTCTCTCAAGTTTGGAGAGGGTTTTTGGGAGACTTGAAGAAAGAAGTTGATCTTCACCAAAACGGAAGTGGGTCTTCTCCATTCTTCTTTCTTTTCTTATATCAAGGTTAATTTATCATACCCATTTGATTTTGCTACCATTTTAGGTATAATTTTTTATTTTTTGACGTGTGGATAAAAACCTCGGGGTGTGATTTAGACAATACGAGTTAAGATTATTGTTTGGTTTTGTTTGCTGATAGGTTAGTGTATTTTAATGGCGATTTCACCTAGTGGTTGGTTTAATTTAATGGATTTGTAGAGTCAAATACAAAACCACCCATATGTTTTTGGCTTGCTCGAGAGAGAGGTCGCTAAACCAAGACCGCTAGACTGATGGCCTAAGGAGTGGGTCGACATGAGGTTCTGCCCGAGAGGGTAAGCCCTAGTCCCATATCCTAACACTCAGCTCTAGAGAGTGATTAGGGTAAGGCGTAGGCTGGCCTTCATGCAACAAATGGGTGTCCGAGAGGAACCCATTTGAAACGGGGTAAGTTCCTCGAAGAGAACTTATTTCCATCTAAAGCTTAGCCTAGTCACTACGATCTTGCAAATTTCCTATCAAAAGCATGAACCCATCGATTTATATTAACTTGTATCGCGGTCACACCCTAAGAACTTTTCCCCATACATGATTGCCTTTATATTTTAGCCGCTTTCACAATTTGTGACAAACCCCCATCGTTATTTGACACCTTTGTGTCACCCACTAAATTTACCTTGTTTTTATTCGTAAATTTCTCTAACTACAACTAATTAGAAAAGAAAATTCGAATTAACTATTGTTTTCACTACCGCTCCCTTGGGACACTTCCCCAACCCTTGATTGGGTTACTATATTATTGACGATCGTAGACACTCAAATCGTAGGTTAGTGTCGTTGGTCACAATAAGCATCATATACATCAGACTCCATGTTTAGCTCATGTGGTATTATGTTGGTTATTAGTAGCTCCCACAGTCAGATACTATTGCATTGACCAGGTTACTAGTAAGAATTCAGCATTCAGTTTCAGCATGTTATAAAATTGGTCATTGCATTTAGTTTAGTTCACATTAAGTACTTTCAAGTATAGTTATAATGCTCATATTATATCATTGCTCAGTATGCTTTGTTCAGTTATGTATATTGCTCAGCTTTATTTTATCCTGCATGCTCAATACCTTTCAAGTACCGACACATACTCTGCGCTACATCTTCTCGTGGTATACATTCATGTCCTTAGCATTTAGATCATGCATAGATTGGTTCCTGATTCCAGCTCAGCAGTATCAGTGGTGAGTCCTCATTCTCCCAGGACGACAAACATGTTTCATTTACTTTCAGTCTTTTAGTTTCAGTTTTTGCTAGATTTAACTGGGGCATGTCCCAACATTTTTAGTCAGTTAGAGGCTTTTATTCAAATATAGTTTAGAGTAAGTTTTTTTTGAGTTTGATCTTTCAATGTCATTAAACACAATTTTTTTTATTTAGATAGTAATGGGTATTCCCCATCATTTCATTTTATGATATGATTTAATCTTCCGCACACTATTGTTTCATTTAAGTTATCTTAGTATACTTATGAAATTCCCGTAGTGTTAGCTTGGACTCATGATCCTAGGTCCCGTGTTTACGCCTTGGGGATAACTTCGGGGAGTGACAAACTTGGTATCACAACACTAGGTTTAAGAATCGTAGGATGTCTAAAAAGCCGCACTAAGTAGAGTCATTTTCATGGGTGTTAAGTGCACCACATCTAATGAGTGGGAGGCTGCGAAGTGTTTCAGGAAAACTCCACTTTCTTATTACTCTTATCGTGCGTAAGGTATGATCTAACTTCTCATTTCTAACTTGATGTTATGTGTTGTAGATCATGCCTCCTTGTAGAGCTTACCCTAGGAATGCTAATGCACGCAATGCTAACAAATCTCCTTCAGTACTAGATCATGAAGTTTGGAATGCAGAGCTTTGGAATGCCATCCAACTTTTGGCTCACAATGTAGCCAACTAAAACAACCAGAAGATTATAGTTCCTGCAAATTCAAGTGGTATATCAGTGGCAGCCATGATTCATGATTTTGTTAGGATTAATTCACCTGAGTTTCTAGGGTCACAAGTTGGTGAAGACCCCCAAAACTTCATAAATGTGGTCAATAAAATCTTTTGAGTGATGCAAGTGACTCAAAATATTAGGGTAGAATTGGCTTCCTACCATCTCAAGGATGTAGCTCACATATGGTTTACTCAATGAAAGAAAACAGGGGTACATATGCTGCTCCTGTGACTTGGGAGTTTTTTTCCGGAGCTTTTCTAGATAGGTACTTTCCGAGAGAGGTGAGAGAGGAAAAAACTCAGGAGTTCATGAATATGAGGAAAGGTTTTATGATGGTCCAAGAGTACAGACTTAAGTTCACCCAACTCTCCAGGATTGCTCCTCACACGGTTGCCAATTCCAGGGCTCAGATGAGTAAGTTTTTATTTGGACTATATTACTTGGTGAGAAGAGAGTGTAGAAATGCTATGTTGCTGGAAGATATGAATATCTCTAGGCTCATGACTCATGCCCAACAAATTGAGGGAGATAAGCTTAGGGAACATACTAAGGATAATAAAAAGGCTAGGACAAGCAACTATGGTTATTCTCAGTAGAAATCGGGTTATGGAAATCTCTGGCAATGCCAGTAAAGGTCTTCAGCTCCAGCACCTTCATCAGCTAGTGTTCTGTCCTCCAGGTTTCAACAGGATCAGAAAGGTAAGGCATTAGGCTCTAAGTCTCAGGGGAGTGTTTCAGGTACCAAAACCTACCCAACTTGGTTAAACCAATCCGGGTGACTGTCTTACAGGAAAAAAATGATGTTTTAGGTGTGGTCAGTCTGGTCACAGGTCGAGAGATTGTCCTTCTTCGAATCAGGGTCAAGGAGGCAATAATGGTAGGGATGAGTCTACAACTTTAGCAGCACCAACAGGTCGCCCGACTCAGTAGGGTAACTCATCAGGTACAGGTGGAGGTCAGCGCCAAAACAGGTTGTATGCTCTTCAGGCTCGCCACGATCAGGAAGATTCTCCTAATGTGGTCACCAATACGTTACTCTTTCCTTTGTAACTCATTTTATAGTAGTCAACATCGATGTTAGTCTATAAACATTCTCAAAACCCTTCTCAGTCTCTACTCTAGTCGGTGACCTAGTTATAGCTAGACGCGTATACAGAAATTGCCCTGTCACAGTCTGTTAGAAAGTCACCTCATCAAATCTTGTAGAGTTAGAAATAGTAGAGTTTTATATCATTCTAGGCATGGATTGGTTACATTCCTGTTATGCCTCAGTCGATTGTAGAACTAGGGTCGTTCATTTTTAGTTTCCAAGCGAACTAGTCTTAGAATGAAAGGGTAGCATCTCAATGCATATGTGTCGATTCATTTCTTACCTTAAGGCTAAAACGATGATATCTAAGGGGTACCTCTATCATCTAGTTCAAGTTAAGGATTCAAACTCTTGAGTCAGTTCTCGTAGTAAATGAGTTCCCATAAATGCTTCCCGAACATCTTCCTGGAGTTCCTCTCGAAAGGGAAATCGACTTCGGAAATGATCTCTCTCCAAATACCCTACCTATTTCTATTCCTACTTACAGAATTGCTCCAACTAAGCTTAAGGAATTGGAAGAGCAGTTGAAAGACCTTCTAGATAAATGTTTCATCATACCTAGTATTACCCCATGGGGTGCACTAGTATTGTTTGTTAAAAAGAAAGATGATTCTCTTATAATGTGTATTGACTATCGACAATTGAACAAAGTCACAATAAAGAATAAGTACCCTTTCTTCAGGATTGATGACTTGTTTGACAAACTTTAGGGTGATAGTCATTTCTCAAAGATAGACCTTAGATCCGGTTATCATCAGCTCAGAGTCAAAGAAATTGACATCCCGAAAATTGCCTTCAGAACTTGGTATGGTCACTATGAATTTGTACTTTTGTCATTTGGACTAACCAATGCTCCTGCAGCTTTCATGGATTTGATAAACAGAGTGTTCAAGGAGTATTTGGACTTGTTCATTATCGTCTTTATTGATAATATCATCAATTACTCTAGGAATGAGGAAGAACATGTGACTCATTTGAGGGTTGTCCTCGAAACTCTCAAAGATCTCTAGTTATTCTCTAAGATTAGTAAATGTGAGTTTTGGTTGCAATCTGTTACTTTCCTTGGTTATCTAGTATCTATGAAGGGATCCGAGTGGATTCTAAAAAAAATAGAAGTAGTGAAACAATGGCCCAGACCTACCTCTCCTACAGATATCAAAAGTTTCTTTGGTTTGGCTGGTTATTACAGATGGTTTGTGGAAGGATTTTCATCCATAACTTCTCTATTTACAAAGTTGACTCCGAAAAAGGTTAAGTTTCAGTGGTCAGATGATTGTGAGAAGAGGTTCTCAGAACTGAAAACTAGGTTGACTACAACTCCTGTTTTGACTCTACCAGAGGGTTCAGATGATTATGTGATCTATTGTGATGCATCCACAGTCAGCCTAGATTGTGTGTTGATGCAATTAGGTATGATTATAATGTATGCTTCTAGACAGCTTAAGGTGCATTAGAAAAACTATCTGACTCATTACCTTGAACTTGAAACAATAGTGTTTACCCTAAATATTTGGAGACATTATGTGTACGGTGTTCACGTAGATGTGTTCACACACCATAAGAGGCTTCAGTATGTGTTCACCTAGAAAGAGTTGAATCTTCGCCAAAGGAGATGGCTTGAGTCCCTCAAGGACTATAATATGAATGTGCATTATTATCCTGGTAAGGCCAATGTAGTAGCAGATGCTATTAGTAGATTATATATGCGTAGTGTAGCACATATTGAGGAAAATAGAAAAGAACCAGAAAAAGATGTTCACATGCTTGCTCGCTTAGGATTTTGCCTTACGAGCATATCAGATGGTGGTGTAATAGTTCAGAATGGGTCAGAATCTTCATTGGTAGTGGAGGTTAAAGAAAAGCAAGACAGTGATCCTATATTTCTTCAACTAAAGGGTGTAGTTTATCAACAGAGAGTTGAGGTTTTCTCCCAAGGGGGAGATGGCGTGCTTTGCTATGAGGGTCAATTATGTGTTCCTAAGGTGGGTGAGTTGAGACAACATATTCTTGCAGAAGCCTATAACTCTAGGTATTGTATTCATCCAGGCTCCACTAAGATGTACCGTGATGTGTAGGAAGCTTTTTGGTGGAATGGCATGAAAAGGTATATAACAGATTTTTGGCTAAATGCCTGAATTGTCAGCAAGTGAAGGTAGAACATCAGAAACTAGGAGGTATGACTCAAGAGATTAACATTACTACATAGAAGAGGGAACTGATCAACATGGACTTGATTACAGGTTTACCTCGTACTCGCAGACAGCATGACTCCATTTGGGTGATAGTTGATAGAGTTACTAAGTCTGCACACTTTTTGGCTGTTAAGACTACATATTCGGTGGAGGACTACACCAACCTTTACATTAACAAGATAGTCAGGTTGCATGGAGTTCCTTTGTCTATCATCTCAGATAGAAGTCCTCAGTTTACTTTTAATTTCTAGAAGTCAATTCTGAAAGGTCTTGGTACTCAAGTTAATCTCAACACATCATTTCATCCATAAACTAATGGTCAGGCAGATTGTACCATTTAGAGCTTAGAGGACATGTTGAGAGCTTGCATGATAGACTTCAAGGGTAGTTGGGATGATCACTTCGCCTACAATAATAGTTACCATTCCAATATTCAGATGCCCCTTATGAGGAATTGTATGGGCGTAGATGTAGATCTCCAATTGGTTGGTTTGAAGTAGGTGAAGCAACCTTGATAGGACCAGATTCGGTTCATGATTCCATGGATAAAGTGCATCTCATTAGAGATAGACTTAAGACACCCCAGAGTCGCCAGAAGTCCTATGCAAACATAACGAGAAAGGACTTCGAGATCCATATTGATGATTTTTTTTCCTGAATGTGTCACCTATGAAGGGGGTGATGAGATTTGGCAAGTACGGGAAGCTCAGTCCTAGATATTTAGGCCCTTACAGGATCTTGAAATGGTTGGGAACATGGCTTATGAGTTAGAGTTTCCATCAAAACTAGCATCAGTCCATCAATTTGTTCACATTTCCTCCTTGAAGAAATATGTAAGTGACCCAGCATCTATTGTACCTTTACAAAGTGTGGATGTGAAGGATAGTCTCACTTATGAAGAAGTACTAGTTGAAACTCTTGATCGTCAGGTTCAAAGGTTGAGAGAAAAAGAGGTCACTTTAATTAAGGTTTTGTGGAGGAGTCAGTCCGTAGAGGGAGCTACTTGGGTAGCAGAAGCAACCATGAAGGCCAAGTATCGTCATCACTTTCCTTCCGATGCCATTCCAACTTGAAGTAATAGTTCCTCTCTAGTTTTTCAGTCATTCATGCGTAGCTTCAGTGTTTGTATCATGTTCCTCGAGTTATACTTGCATTTTTAGCATATTTGTATGTTCATGGAACTTAGTTAAGTTAGATTTAAGTTTTCAGTACTTAGTGGTAGGGTTTGCATATCTTTCCCTCCATACTCATCAAGCTTAGGCTTTATTCGAGGATGAATATTCCCAAGGGGGAGATATTTTAACACCTCGGAAATCAAACTTAGAACTTTTAGCATAAAACCAGCAAAACCAAGTGAACCAAGACAGGGTTTACGGATCGTGAAAGGGACCACGGTCCGTCGACCTGTCTGTGGTCTCACACCAGCCCATAATTGGTGTACCACAAGACCCTTCATGGGTCATGGACTACGACAGAAACCGTGGTGCCTTCCGTGAAGTCGAGCCAGAATAGCCCCTAGCCCAAGTGAAGGACCACGAAGAAATTCACGGTCCATGATCCTTCACATGGTACGTGAAGTGGACCGTATAGGGTAGGCTCAAAGACCTACAACTATTGTCCAAGGACCACGACCAGCTTGACGGTCTGTGGTCCCTTTGATAGTTCGTCACATGGCCCATGGTCAGCCGTGTCATATTTTTAGGTAGGGTCGTTTTGGTTTTTTCCCATATGTGTTGGACACCTAAACTACATCGTTTTGGTTAGTTTTAGCCTAATCAAAACTTACCCTAATCAATCATTCACCTAAATCATTCAAACTTAGAGTAAAAGAGGGAGAAAGAGGCATCATTTTTCCTCAAGAACAACAAGGTTTTCTTCAGTTCCAGCCCCGAAATCGAAAGATTTCTCTGTGAATTTCGTCACCAGGTTCTTGAGCTTTCACTAGTGGGTTCCTTTCACCCATTGGATCCCAAGAATTCAGTCAGATTCTTGATTCTCTCTATACTATCTAGACCTAGGGTTTCTAGAATTTCAGCAAATTACTATGATTTAGTTATTGTAACGTTCTTAATCAGATTATCATGTCTTAGTATTGTTTTGCAAAGATTCTTCCATATACTCAGAACACTAGTTGTATAGTTCTTTTAGTTTATCAATTACCTCAACTAGGAAAATTAAATAGATATACATGCTTTAGTTTTCTAATGTTTCATTATTAGGAATTAATGTTGAATTTTAGATTTGCATGTCAGACTTTATAGGTATGCAGTTTACTGCAGTATGTTATAATTTACACATATTCAGGTGGGAGTAGGCTTTATACCGAGTTGGACTAGGGTTAGTCACCCTCAAAGTCCCAGAACTATGTGCCCCCGAAGGTTTATAAGTTCCCTCTGTGGGCATTAGTTTAGTGATCACGCCAATCATGTATCTACACCTCTGGAAGGGTATATTGGGTCCTCTCGATGGGGCATATACATCGGAATCCACGTTTAGCTCACGTGGTTTTATGTCGATTATTAGTAGCTCTTACAGTCAGATTCTATTGCATTGACCAGGTTACCTGTTGCAGTTCAGCATTCAGTTTTAGCATGTTATAAACTTGGTCATTGCATTCAGTTTAGTTCATATTCAGTATTTTCAAGTATAGTTATCATGCTCATATTATATCATTGCAAAGTATGCTTTGTTCAGTTATGTATATTATTTGGCTTTATTCTATCATGGGTGCTTAGTACATTTCAAGTGCTGACGCATACTCTACGCTACATCTTCTCGTGGTGTAGGTTCAGGTCCTCAGCATTCAGATCATGAATAGATCGGTTCCCGATCTCCAGCTCAGCAACATCAATAGTGAGTCCTCATTCTCTGAGGACGACATACATGTTTCCTTTGCTTTTAGTCTTAGTTTCAGGTCTTGCTAGATTTAGTTGGGGCATGTCCCAACACTTCTAGTTAGTTAGAGGCTATCTTCAGACATAGTTAGTTTCAACTTTAGTATTTGAGTTTGACTTTTCAGTTGTATTTAAACTCTAATTTTTTATATATTTAGATAGTTTATGGGTATTCCCCATCATTTCATATTACATCATGATTTAGCTTATGCACAGTACTTTCTTAATTCAGTATTATTTAAGTATTCTTATGATATGCCACCAGGGTGAGCTTGGGGTCACTCGTGATCCTAGGTCCCATGTCCATGTCTTGGAGTAGCTTCGAAGAGTGATAAACTTGGTACCAGAGCATTAGGTTTAAATGTCATAGGATGTATGAAAAGCTGCACTAAGTACAGTTCTTTTCATGGGTGTGAAGTGCACCACATCTAATGAGAGGGAGGCTACAAAGTGTTTTAGGAAAACTTCACTCTCTTTATTACTCTTATCGTGCATGAGGTATGATCCAATTTCCTCGTTCTAATTGGTCATCATGCGCTTTCAAATCATGCCTCCTTGTAGAGCTTATGGAAGGAATGCGAATACACGCAATACTAACGTAGCTCCTCCTGTCCCAGATTAGGAAGTTTCGAATGCTAAATTTTGAAACTCCATTCAGCTTTTGACTCAAAGGGTGACCAACCAGAATAACCAGTAGGTCCTAGTTCCTGCAAATGCAAGTGGTGGATCAGTGGCAACCAGGGTTCACGATTTTGTTAGGATGAATCTGCCTAAGTTCTTAGGATCGCTGATTGGTGAGGATCCCCAAAACTTCTTAGATGAGGTCAAGAAGATCTTTGGAGTGATGTAAGTGACATGTAATGATAGGGTAGAG
>JAJOOH010040515.1:0-11857 GCA_029582605.1 Solanum gracilifrons
ATTTAGTTGGGGCATGTCCCAACATTTCTAGTCAGTTTAGAGGCTTATTTCAAACATAGTTAGATTCAGCTTAGTATTTTGAGTTTGATATTTCTTTTGTATTAAACTCTCAGATTTGATATATTCAGTTATAGTATATGGGTATTCCCCATCTTTTCAGATCTATTTATGATTTAGCTTCCGCATCAGTTTATTATCTTTAGTATGCTCATGATCAGGCCAGCAGGGTTAGCTTGGGATCACTTATGGTCTTAGGTCCCGTGTCCGCGTGTTGGGGGTAGCTTGGGGCGTGACACTTTCCATTCTATGATTGGTTCGTTTGGAAACTGAAAGCGAACAATCCTAGTCTTATAATCGAGCGAGGCATAACATGAATATAACCAATCCATGCCTATAATGATATCGAAGTCTACCATTTCTAACTTTACAAGGTCTGCTGAGGTGACTTTTTGAAAGACTGTGACAGGGCAATTTCGATATACCCATCTAGCTATAACTGGGTCACCGACTGGGGTAGAGACTGAGAAAGGTTCTGAAAGAGTTTCTGGACTAACATTTAAGTTGACTGCTAAATAAGGAGTTACAATGGAAAAAGTAGCCACTAGGTCTAGTAAATTATAAACATCTAAGTTAAAAACCCATAACGTACCAGTGACTATATCAGGAGAATCTTCATGATCCTAGCAAGCTTGAAAAGCATACAAGTTGTTTAAGCGCTAACCGCCACCTATACTAGATGAATTACCTTGCTGAGTCGGGCGACCTGCTGGTGCCGACCACCTATACTAGATGAATTACCATTATTGCCTCTTTGACCCTGTTTAGAAGAAGGACAATCTCTCAACCTGTGACCAGTCTGTCCATACCCAAAACATCCTTCCTTCCCTGCAAGACAGTCACTCAGATGGTTTTTACCACACTTTAGAAATGTTGGGTAGGTTCTGGTGCCTAAACTACTCCCCTGAGACTTAGGTCCTGATGTCCTACCCTTCTGATCCTGTTGGAACTTGGAGGATGGAACACTAGCTGATGAAGGTGCTGGAGCTGAAGACTTTTGCTTAAACAGCGAGCGATTTCCACCACCCGATTTTTGTTGAGAATACTCATAATTACATGTTCTAGCCTTTTAATTATCCTTAGCCTGTTACCTAAGCTTTTCTCCCTCAACCTGCTGAGCATGAGTCATGAGCCTAGAGATGTTTATATTTTCCAGCAACATAGCATTTCTACACTCTCTTTTCACTAAGCTGGATACCCCATATAGAAACTTGTTCATTTGAGCCCTGGGATCGGCAACCATGTGAGGAGCATACCTGGATAGTTGGGTGAATTTGAGTCCGTACTCTTGGACAATCATGTTACCTTACCTCAAATTCCTGAACTCCTGAGCTTTTGCCTCCCTCAACTTTCTTGGGAAGAACCTGTCAAGGAAAGTCTCACTAAAGAATTCCCAAGTGATAGGAGATGCATCCGTACCCCTATTCTCTTTCCATTGAGTATACTAGATGTGAGCTACACCCTTAAGTTGATAGGATGCCAACTCTATCCTATCATTACCAGTCACTTGCATCAGTCCAAAGATCTTCTTGACCTCATCTATAAAGTTTTGGGAATCCTAACCAATCTACGATCCTAAGAAGTCAGGAAGATTCATCCTAATAAAATCACGAACCCTGACTGCCATTGATCAATCACTAGCGTTTGCAAGAACTGAAACCTGCTGGTTTTTCTGGGCCAAAAATTGAATGTCATTTCGAAATTCTGCATTTGAAACTTCCTGATCTGTGGTTGGAGGAGTTGCATTAGCGTTGTAGGCTCACATTCCTTCCGTAAGCTCTACGAGGAGGCATGATTTGAAAGCGCATAACGATGGATTAGAAATAGATCATACCTTACACACGATAAGAATATCAAGAAAATGAAGTTTTCCTAAAATACTTCGTAGCCTCCCTCTCACTAAATGTGGTGCACTTCACACCCATGAAAAGGACTATACTTAACGCGGGCATTTAGACATCTTAGGACTCTTAAACGTAATGCTCTGATACCAAGTTTTTCACACCCTGAGGCTACTCCCTGGATGCGGACACGGGACCTAGGATCACGAGTGACCCCAAGCTGACCCTGCTCGTATATCATAAGCATACTTAAAGATAATTGAATTTAGAAAGTACTGTGCGGAAGTTTAAATCATTATAAAACTAAAATGATGCGGAATACCCATTAATATCTAAATAAGTAAACTGTGAGTTTAATGACAAGTGAAATATCAAAGTACAAAGGTAAAAATAAATCTAACTATGTCTGAAATAAAGCCTCTAACTGACTAGAGATGCTGGGTCATGTTCTAGCTAAATCTAGCAAAAATTGAAACTTAAGACTGAAAAGAAAAGATATAATCATGCCAATTGTCCTCAGAGAATGAGGACTCACCAATGATGCTGCTGAACTGGAGATCGAAAACCGATCTATGCGTGATCTGAACGCTGAGGACCTGAACCTACATCACGAGAAGATGTAGCGCAGAGTATGCGTCAGTACTTCGAAGGTACTGAACATGCATGATAGAATAAAGTTGAACAATATACATAACTGAAACAAAGTGTATAATTGAGCAATGATGTAAAATAAGCATGATACTATACTGGAAATACTGAACATGAACTAACTGAATGAAATGACCAAGTTTATAACATGCTGAAACATAAATCTTATTGTAATAGATAACATGGTCAATATAATAGAATCTAACCGTGGGAGCTACATATGACCGACATAAAACCACATGAGCTAAATGTGGAGTCCAATGTATACTCCCCATCGAGAGGACCCAATATACCATGTTAGAGGTATAGAGGCATGACTGGCGTGATCACTAAAATGTAATGCCCACGGAGGGGACTTATAACCTACGGGGTACGTAGTTATAGGAATATTCGGGTACAGTGAACCCCAGTCCACTCAGTGTAAGCTACTCCCAATTATAATGTATATAAGCAATATTATGACTGAAATGCCGAAGTACTGGATAGCTCAATTGCTGACATGCAAACTCTGAGGTTTCAACAATTATAACTGATAATGTATCATTCGTAAACTGAAGCATGTATATCTGTTTAGACTGACCTAGCATGCGTAATTCATGAACTAAACGAATCTACACAACTAGGATTCTGAATATCATACACGAAGCTAAGTAACAATATGATAATCTGATTTGGATCATTCTAACAACTAAAACCCAATAATTTCGAATATTCAAGAAAACCCTAGGTCTAGATAATATGAAGGGAATACTGATTCTGACAGAAATTTAAGGACCTAATAGGTGAAAAGAACCTACTAGTGAAATATCACATACCTGGTGGCAAATTCCACGGAGAAATCTTTCGATATCGGGAATGAAACTGGTGAAAACTTACTGTGTGCTTGGACTAGGGCTTGGTCGACTTTCTTTCTGATTTTCCCTCCAAGTTTCACTTGATTTTGATGAATAATTCATTAGGTTAGGTTCTAATTAGTTTACTAGGCTAAAACTGATCAAAGCTACGTAGTTTAGGGGTTAAATGATGTAGTTTAGGGGTCCAACGCATAAGGAAAAGACCAAATGACCCCTGACTTAAAATCTGTTGAAGCCACCGACGGGCCTGACCGACGGACCATCGATCAACTGATGGCCCATCATGTCAGTACGATCGGCTTTAGAGGATGTGTTATGGGGGGATTTGAACCATGACCTAGAACACGGATCGTGGTCTGACCTACTGTCCATAGGTCCTGGCGCAGGTCTAAGCTTAGAATAATTTTTCTGGCCTTTCTGGGAAAGGTTTCAGGTGGCCATCCACGGACCACCATAATAGATCGTGGGTCACCGTACTGTCCATGGGTGTCAACCGTGGGTTTGGTCTATTTTCGGATACGGGGTGTTACAAATTTGAAGAGGATAAATGTGAAAGGAAATTTGGGATTTGAGTGAATGAGAGAGTTGGGGTAATTTTAGGGGTTGAAGAGTAGTTATAGGAATTAGAAATAAGGGGTTAAATGACATAGTATATGTATTAAATCATATGAAAAGACCTAAATATCCTTAAGAAATAAGTGTTGAATGACCCTACAGTTAGGACCTACAGACCGTAGAAATTCCTACGGACCGTACTGGTCAACCATAAGTTGAGTTGCTGGGGCCTAAAATTGGCCAAATTCCCAAGACACCTTTCTACAGACCGTCTAAATCCCTAAGGTACGTAGACCCCATTCGTAGATCTCAATTTTAACTCAAAAATTTCACTAAGTTGGAAACCTTTCTACGAAATCATTTACGACTTGTCAAACATCCTACGACTTATCCTGTCCATTCATAGGTCAAACATCAGAAATTTGAATTTCTCAAATCCTAACCAATTTCTACGAGTGTCATCTACGACCCATAGAAAGTTCTATGAACCGTAAATTGGTCTCGTAGTACTCAACTAGTAGCTAAAGCGAGACCCTTTTCAAACTTGGCTTTCTAATTTCCGAGGTGTTACATGATATGATGTTCTGGTATCCTCATCTCTTTCCCTTCGCTTCTACTCTAGCTTGAGTATTAGTTCCTTATGGTTTATTCTTTCTGATTCACGTGTTTATTCATTCTCATGTTTCCATATGAATGCCAATTCATAGAAAAACTTGGTTTTGATGTTATGGCTTAGCTTGGGGTGATTCTCTATGTTTATGTGCATTATGATGATATTTATATTCATGTTGGGTTGCTAGTTTCTATCCTACTCTATTTATGCTATCTTGAGTCTCATTCGAGGATGAATGTATCCAAGGAGGATATATTGTATGTCACGACCCAACCAACCGGGCCATGCGGGCACCTACTGTAACACCTAAGTAGGAGAACCCTCCATTTAAAACATGCGAAAAATAAGGAAACAGAAAAATCAACTAACTTTAATAAGGTTTTATAAATAAGAACTTAAACGACAACTCAAGTTAAACTTGAAAAGTAATCAACACCCCCAAGGATCTAGTCTAAACAGGTACACGAGCTACTAAGAGTACAAAATAACAACTTGAAGAAAAAGACACAGCTCCCACCATGCGGAAAGAAGAGTAGAAGCTGTTAGAGATTTCCTTCGTCTTCACCTATGAAACATCACTGATCCTGCAACTAGACTATGCCCAAAAAGGCATAGCAATAGTAGTATCAATACAACCATACGTACTGGTAGGCATCATCGGTCAACCCAAATATCCACCTCATAACATAAGAAATCAACTGACGAAACATGTAATAAGACTAATCGCGCCTCCACCTTTATATTTGTCTGCCTTTACCAGTCCAGAATCAATATCATACTGACATACTTGCCTCTAACCCCTTACTCGCTTCTTTCGTGATCATACCCAATCATTTTACCCCCTTAGGGAAGTTTCGGATTTACTAACACCAAATCGCCCGACCACTCACTATACACCATTACACCTTCCTCATCTCCACTCAGTGCATGACCTCATACCAGGCCTATCGAGCTTACAATTTGATTATATTACCACCCCCTCTAGGGGAAGGACCTAACTACCAACACTATCCCTGATCATCATCCCAAATCTCAACATTAATACTCACGACCACATTCTATATAACAAAGTTAACGTCAAAAACCCTTAGTTTCCCCTTTTTCCATACTACCAACCGAATTGTGACTCTACCACTCCTAATTCATTACACGACAAGATGTCTCCAATTTACTTACAGTCTCGTATTCCCCACTTATAAGAATAGGGTGTAAAATCCACCAATCATTCAAGAAACATGCCCAATCCCACATTATCAATAACACGAGCAATTACACATATATAACAAGTCAATGGTCCTCTCATGGAACCCAAACCCAAATTGTTAGCATACCAGAATGTGGTACCCGATCCAATGTTTATATCGGAACGTGGCAAACAATCTAATATTTATGCCGAAACGTGGCAATCGATCCATTAGTTATGCTGGAACGTGGCAATTGATCCAAGTTAGTGTGTTGGAACGCAACACCCGATCCATCATCAATCCACAATCACAAGTATATTATCATAATCATACAATCAAGACATGATTCATGGCATTCAATTATTAATCTATCCTCAGTTAAGATCAGTGTTATCAATAATGCAACATTCACATACATACATACATACATGTATCATAATGAAGAAAGACAACATTATATCACTCAACATAAACTCACAACCATAACCTAAAATCATTACAACATATGATCAAATACCTAAGTCCTTGGCATGCATTGTTATGATCAATTTGATAGGTTCGCTACAACTATAGCACCTTGCCTATATGCATACGTATCTTGTAGCCATCAATCAAAAACACCCATAACAATAGGAAACCACTACTATTCCCAAATACTAATTCATCAACTAGGAATATACATGTAATCAATCCTTTTTTAGTGCACAAAAATCCTACACATGAATTCAGCCATTAATTTCAACATACTACACACCGAATAATAGATTTATAACTACTCATTAATTAAACCTAGCCTACCTGGGCGCCAAGCTATTGTACAGAAAGAAATAGCTCCAATTCTGCTTTACGGGCGACGAGATGGTGATTTTGATCGGAAATTAGTCATCCATTGACCTCCTTATACTAGAAATCTCTTTATCCTTCCTTCCTAAGCTTAGACCATCTTTTTTAGGTATTCTGGGGTGATTTACGTCTAATTTAGGTATTTTAGGAAGAAGGAGAAAATTTGATTTTGCATTATTTACATTCTGTCTCGCCTATCCCACTCTGGCGCCAACTTACCCCACCGTGGTGCCGCCGCCCTAGCAGCATCTGGCCTGCCCTGGCGGGACAGTGGCCCAGTAATTTCTGGAAGTTTTTACTTTTCCTAAATAACAATTGTTCGACTCGTTACAATATATACCATTTTACCCCTCGTTCGTCCCCGAACGACTAGTGTACGGAACTTCATACACCCTATGTTGGATTACTCCTAACTGCAGAATTGGTCCATTACGGAAACCACAATGGATGAACTTCTCTCAAATCTGGAACACAAAAGGTCTTATAATCAAGGGATCGGTTTGGAATTTAAGGAAACACACAAAGAAATAAATGCGTTCAACTTACACAGCCTGACCCCGCCAGGGCGACAACCTTTTTGCTAAAGCGGGGCCGCTATGGCGAGAGTTCTCCCGCTGAGGCGGGAGATCGGGAAATAGTACATAGGGGGGAAATAAGTTCATTTCCCCTTATTTACTCCAAATTCCCATATAAATTCCCCAAAAACGCTCTCGATCGCTTCGCTCTGGAAGTCAAACTCAAGGTATTACTCATGCTCTTTACTCCCTTTACTTAATTACTTACTTAACTATGATTAAATGATGATAAATGACTGATTAGAAAAGGTTATTGGGGTAGTTATTTAAAATTGAACATAGATTGCTAGTTTGAAAGAAAATGTAGCATGAAGATTTCCCTTACGTTCCTAACGTCTCCACGACATTCTAGGTGTAAGGATTTCGCAAAAATACGGTCGAAGTGATACCCAAATGGATTGGGGAAGTTGAAAGGTATTTCTGGCAAAAACTCAAATATGGACATCATTTAGGGGTTATTTTTCAAAAATAATAGCATATTTAGGTTCTAGGGTAGTTAAAATACTCTGATCTGCTGAAATTCTGTCGAAAATATGGATTTTGGGGTAAAGAGGCTCCATGATCGCGCCTGGTATTCATCACAGATATAGGACGCTCTAGCGGCCTTTATCCCGCTATGGCGGCCTCTATCATACCGCTCTAGCGAGATTTTGGCCATTTTGTTATGATAGGCTAGACCAATGGCCTGCATCCCTTTAGGATAGGAAAATTTCTCCCTTCCTATTTTAATCAAATATTGCCTAATCCTCCAGGGTTCTAACGTGCTTATTAACTTTTTGCAGGCTCTCTAAAATGGCAGGTCTAAATGAGGAAAATCTCCCCTTCATCCGATTCCCCGATGCTGCTAGTTAGGAGAGGTACCATGACTACCAGAACACTAAATTCTACTGCGAGCGGGGTTTCCACTCATTGAACTTGGAGGAGAAGGAGCCTGCCTTTTATGCTTGGCTTATGGAGTTTGGCTGGGCCCCACTAATAGAGGCTCCCCCGGTGCTAGCTCTACTTGGGTGAGGTAGTTCTACGCCGTCCTGCCTACTATTCGATGGGATGATTCTCACCCCTTTATCCGCATCCGGGGAGTTGACATCCCCTTGAACGCCACTACCGTTAATGAGGCGCAAGAGTTACCCGAGGTCTCGAAGGCAGAGTACGAGACCAAGCTGAGAGATGGACCTGGGCTGGTTGAGGGATACTCTGATCGAGCCTGTGCGTCGGGATCAGGTCTACTAGGCTACGACAGAGGTCAACACTAGCACAAATTGGTCACCAGATGCTAAGATGTGGCTACACTTGGTCACTAGGAGGATACGCCCATCGGGAAACCGCATAGACGTGACATTTCCTCGGGCCTTGGTGGTGGCGTGTGCTATACAGGGTATTGAGCTAAATGTGGGGTACAAATTATCTTAAAATGGAAGATATTATATCAGGACAACAAGAAGGCCTTCTTCCTATCGGGAATAGTGACTGTACTATACAAGCGGGTGGGAGTGCTACTTCTCTATACTGACGAGGTACTTCCCATGGATCCCCCCTTTCATCCTCTATTGATTAGGCATGGTTCTACTTCTAGGAGAAAAGGGAGGAGGACAGACCGGGCCAGCAGCATTTAGGCGGCTGCAAAGATGGACGACGAGAGAGGCGACGACACTCATCCCTCCCGGTCACAGCCCCCACTCTCAGGTGCACGGGTAGAGAAGGACATGGCAACTGTTCGGAGGAAATTGGAGCGCTCTTTCGCTGACAATACTTCGGTTCCACCCAGCACTGCCCTGGAGGTCGAGATGCTGCGTTGCGTGCTGCGCTAGGAGAGTAAGAAGGGTCTGGAGAGGGATTGTCTGATGGTCTAGATATGGAAGGCGGTGAAGATCATGTTCACTTGCGTCGCCCCCGGACAGGAGATTCCCATAGTCGAGAAGGGAGACTTCCAGTACTTTACTTTTATGGATGAGGCCGTAAATGGCCTTGTACCCCCATAGGAGCTAGACTTTGACGATGACACCTCCCAGTCCCAGGGTTCTTGATTTGGTCCTTCGCCCCTCTTGGGCTTGTTATTTGGAACGATTACTTTGTTTTATAATTTCGTCTATCTATGCTTTGTAAGCACTTGGATACTAATTTCTAACTGATTTCACTCTGATAATATTACATGCTAAGGTTTATAGCTTGTCGTTTCTATTGCTAAACACTGATTGACTTGCAGGGGTCAGTTTGCTGTGACTATTAAAAATAGGGGAGACAGGGCTGAGGTTCTGCCTTGCCTTGTCCCGCTCTGGTGGGATGTTTTCAGCCTTGGCGGCCTCGCCTTGTCGGGAAAATTTCTTCCCCAGCAGCCTCAATGGAAACAGTACCACTGCCAAAAAAATTTCTGGGTTTCTTTTCCTTTCTAGATTCCCCAAAGGCTCCCAGCTATAACCCATGCATTATTTTAAGGTAAACCCCTTAGTTAGAATAGTTCATTGTATACCCCAAGTCAAACCCACGATACACGAGCCAACTCATTCTTATTAATTCAGTATCACAACCCACACATCCCTAGGATTCACCCAGACACTCATAGGGTTATTACATCAAGCGCAAGACGCGTCCAGATTTTTTCCTTACGAATCACCTCGTAAATTATATATACTTTTGCATTGAACTTAGTCCGAACTTTCTTTTCACAAAAAGCTTCACAATACTCAAGCTGTTACAACTAGTAAAATTTCAACAATTCAGCCAACACATTCCATATAACCAAATTCATACACACATTTATTGTGCACATAATCACATCATTACAATCAAGCAATTAAGACTTCACATTTGCAGTTAATTCATACAATAAGAAGCATGCATTCACAGTTTCTAAGATACAATTCGCAAACCAGTCTAAATTATTAGTTAGTTCACTCCATAGATGACCATTTCTGATTATCCATTCAATTACACTGCCCCTAGGGCCAGATACTAATTAGAACCTTCTTAGTTCCAATCTAACTTACTTTGTTCCTTCTCTCGTGACCACAACGTCTGGTTTTTTTGGTTGAGATACCAATTGGAATCGGGAGATACCGATTGGACTCAACTCATACCACAAGCGACACTTTAGACCAAATGAGAGAATAGATGGAACAACTTCATAGAATGATTTATAGCTTCCTGAAGATTAGATGTGGACGTCAACACACCAATCCGTAGGAGTCTAGTTCACATTTTGCTCTTGTACTAGTAGACCTGTAACTTGGGCTCTGATACCAATTTGTCACGATCCAACCCACCGGGCCGTGCGGGCACCTACTCTAACACCTAAGTAGGAGAACCCTCCATTTAAAACATGCAAAAATTAGGGAAACAAAAGAATCAACTAACTTTAATAAGGTTTATCAATAAGAACTTGAACGACAACTAGAGCTAAACTTGTAAAGTAATTAACATCCCAAGGATCTGGTCTAAACAAGTACAAGAGCTACTAAGAGTACAAAATAAGAACATGAAGCAAAAGACACAGCTCCCACTATGCAGAAATAAGAATATAAGTTGCAGGAGATTTTCTTCGTCTTCACCTATTAAATATCACTGATCCTGCAACCAAACTATGCCCAAAAAAGCATAGCAAGAGCAATATCAGTACAACCACACGTACTGGTAGGCATCATCAGTCAACCCGAATACCCACTGCATAATATAAGAAATCAACTGGTGAAACATGCAATAAGACTAATCCCTCCTCCACTTTTATATTTGTCTGCCCTTACCATTTCGAAATCAATATCATACTAACAAACTTACCTTTAACCCCCTTACTCGCTTCTTTCGTGATCATACCCAATCATTTTACCTCCTTAGGTAAGTTCCAGATTTACTAACACTAAACTGCCCTGTCACACCCCAAACTAGAGAAGGCGTGACTGGCACTCGACACCTTATGCAATCGAGTTAGCCACATAAACATACCAACTGACTCAACTGAGGGACTAGAAGGTTCGACAGTATAACATCTAAAATAGTATGACTAGACCCTTAAGGTCATAACCTGAAAATCGGTAAGTCATATAGACGAAGGTAGACAAGCCAAATATGATAAGGTACTAGCTAGCCGACAAGGCTACAATGAAGATATACACACATACATACATATTTATACATGCTAAGCCTATGTGGCAGGACAACAGAAGCTGCAAAAAGAAACCCAGAATATTGTGTCCCTAATAGCCTCTATGAGTGACATTAGCACTGGTCAAGACAAGGCCCTGATTATAACCAAACTGTACAATAAAAGTAACATCGTATGAGAGCTCCAGGAAGAAGTGGAGCTTACTAACTCACAACTGAGCCCCGAATCCTAGTAGAGGGGTCAATTAGAATCCCTAACTGGACTAGCATGCATGAAACAAAATGCGTCCCCATGCAACGGGATGTCAGAATAAATGAAAATGTACTGGTATGTAAGGCAGAAAATAGAATAATAAATTGTTAATCTAAAAGGGGAATAAAGATACCACCTGAAATATAAACTCTGGTAGCCACCATGGCTGACATCAAACCTTATATAAATTAAATATGCATGGTATGGTCGCATAATCGCATGTCGCGACTATATATATATATATATATATATATATATATATATAGATGCAAATGCATGTCATACCCAACCAAGAGCTAGCAATGGTGGTGCCTTCCGGTAGAGAACCGGGATCATATT